>JAAGNO010011065.1:43092-66647 GCA_033439905.1 Ceryle rudis | reverse complement strand
GCGTGTGGCATCTGCGGGGGCTTCATCGGCAGGGATGGGGGGATGGACAGAGGGACGGAAAGAGGCATAGAGAGATGGAGGGAGAGACAAACAGAGAGATAGATGGACGGACAGATGGCTGTCTTAGGGGCCCAGCACCCTGCCCGGCCAGCCCCAGCAGGGCGCGGCCCCCCCGGTGCGAAGGGCATGGGGAGAGGCCCCCTCCCTTCCCTTGGCCGCTCCCCGCGGGGGGTTCCCAGGGTGGGGGAGGTCGGATCTGGGGGCTATTAAGCGCAGCTGGAGGCGGCTGATCCGCTAACAGGATCGGTGATTACACCCGCCTAATCCCGCCTGCCCCGCGGCGGATCAGACCGCAGGTGGGATTACCGGGCGGTTATACCGGTCCCGCAGCCCCCCACCCCCCCGCTCCGTCTGGCGGCTCAGTCCTATCGCCACCCCCTGTGCCGTCGCCGTGCATCACGCAGGGGTGGCGGGGGGCGCCTCTTGTGCCTCAGGAGGGCGGCGAGCCGGTGCCAGACACCTGCGGACGGCCGCGGGGCGGCGGCGTACCCGGCCGGCTCTTGACAGGCGCCCTGCGCGTTCTCGGGTCGCCCTCCTCTCCATTGTGGGGAGAGTGGCGCCGAGAGTGGCAGGCCTGGGCCTGGGCCGCCGTCGCGCCGTGTGTGCGCGGCCCTGGGGCGAGTGGGGCGGCCCTGGCTGGCTCCCGCGGTGGGGCAGGAGGCGTGACCGGCCCCGGTCTTGAGGAGTTACGGCTCGGAAAGGGACCAGCGACGCTCGTGGCCGTGCAAAGTATACCTTGAACTCTATAGCGTGGTTGTTTTGACTTACAGATTTTATCGGGAGGGTTAGTCCGGCAGCAACCGCAGCAAAACTTAATTGAATGCCTCTTCCTGCGCCCTTTGAGTTAGGCCTTCCCTGACTTTGAGCCATAAGGGATTTAACCGCAGGGGTGAACCCAAATATAAATTACCGTTTTCCGAAAATGTAAATACAAACAATAGGAGGAAAATACGGAATAAGCAAACTCGCTTGAAACGTGGAAGAAAATTGCATCTGAGAGTGTGCTCCCTCGTTGAGTAAAGGGATGGTGCTAAGCTATATATCAGAGCTCGTGCTCTGCAGAAAGAACTTGTGGTTTTCATTTGTTCTGTGAATTTTTGAATTCTCAGAGGAAATGAGCAGTTTAAATGGGTATGATTTAACATACTGTGTAAAAAAAAAATAAAAAATTATTACTTGGTCAGTTTTCATCATTTGGAAATCAGTTCAATTTTCTTCATGATTCTTTATAAATAATTTTAACAGCTGTTTTGGTTTTTTTTTCAGTTACTACCACAGCTTAATTACACTGACCGAAAACAGCAAAGCATTGGGAGTTTGTGTGATGTTGTAGCTGATTGCAGCTTGATGCAATCTTGGCTTAAAAAGTAATTTTGTGCTGGTATAAATTGATGCTATTAGAAGATATATATTTTTTTTTTTTTCCATTTCTTTGCTCTTCCCAAATTAAGTTCAGTTTAGTTGATTATATCATATCTTATCTCACACAAAAAGTGTGTGATTTGTATACGTGGGGTGAAGACTTGTGACAGATGACCAGTGTTACAGTGCAAACCCAGGACTGTATTTCACAGCTCTTATTTGTACCAACGCTGTGTGTACTCCATGATGTTTTGTGCTTAATGAATTTCAGGAACTTCTGTTCAAAATGGCATATAGGGCACTAACTGCAGCACTTTGAAGAAATATGAAAGAGTAAGGAGAAGTTTCTGTTAGAGAAAAGACTTGGAGGAGAGGTGGTCATAAGAGGGGGGGGGAAAGGACAAATTCTTTTCCTTGGAAAAAACTTTCTTGTGAAGTGAGTCTAGTGCCTCTAGAAGAGGAAAGAGTAGTAGGTCAAATAACTTAGTTTTGTACTAAGGAAAACAAAGAAAATTGTTAAATATTAACAAGATTGTCTCATGGATGAATTTAAGAGTGTTCTGATTTCACTGTCAAATTATGGGGCTTTCTTTTAACCACTTTCCTTTTGTTGTGCTACAACTGTGATTTTTGTACAAACAGGAACTATTTGACTTGTACTGTGTTCATGTAGTTAACTTCACAGGCACCGTACACCACCGGTAGGAATGCTCTTTATTGCTGCAGAGGGCTCTGATTGGCAAACTCACTTTACAAAGTGATAAGGTACAGTTTTCAATACAGCATCTTGACAGCAGCTATCCTGTGTAAAGGAGGGAGGCCCAACCATTCATCTGGGCCAAAGGCACAGTGCTGTTTTGCAACGGGTGTCTGTATTACAGGAGAATTCTATATCTTAGTCTGCTCTTGTGTCTTGGACGCTACTGTAGAGGCTTCTCGTGCATGTGGATCCACTGCCTGGACACAGTGAAGATCTTTCTGTGGGTTTGGCTAAAAGTGTTACAGGGTTAGTGAAAAAATAGTAACCAAAAGCAATTTTCCATCCCCTTCGAGAATTTCTAATGTTATTTGGTCTGAGTCTGCAGATCTCTTCACTGTGCCCACGGGTAAGTTTAGTACAAGTCTCTAGTTATAGCTAGTCTAATTCAGTTCTTGGAGTTGCATTTCTTCTGATGTGCTACCTTAAAATAGTATTCCAAGGATTGTTTTGAATAAGTGATGGTTTCTTAAATGGTTTGCTTTTTCTACATGCTGTTTGGTGAAGTGGTTAATTTCTCTTCTATCTTTATAATTACATTTACAGAATGGTGAATCTTAAAATAGGGAAAATAAACTGTCTAATCCAGTGCAAGGAAACACACTTGTGGACTTCTTGTGTGCAAAGCCAAGAAGCCACTGGAATCAGATGGGTTTGCTCATAAAATTTTAGCTATTCAGTGGAAAACTATCCGTACAACAGTATGTGTTCTAACACATACTGCGTCAAAGCTGATAGTTTTTCAGATCCTGCAACAGGCATTTATACTAAGTATATGCTAGGAAATACTGTAAAAAGGGACAGATGTGATAGAGACTGACAGTGTTACAACAAATTCCTCCTATAATTACTGTGGGTTTTGTAACAGCCAATATTGGAATGAAGTTGTTTGGGTTTTTTTCCTTTTCCCTGTTTGATTTGTAGACTATAGCTCTTTTACAAGAAGGTGAGGCAGTAGTAAGTGATCTTACTCTTATAGTTTCATTAAAGGAACGTTTTTTGCTACTTTTGTCCGACTTCCTGTGTGTGGTGGTAGCTTCCAGTAGAGGTTAACAGACTGTTAAAGTTTACTTTTATACTTTCCAACATTAATAGCATAAAAATCAGTCTAAGCAAATCAAACTGTGTACCTATAATAATTCACTTTGCAAGACTACTATATATAGTAAAATATGCTAATCATTTCTATACTGAGCTATCCTAATATATGCATTGTTAGAATCTGTAACAAAAGCAGAGCATTCTAGAATATCACATTTCTAGTGAAATACAGAATAGTAATTAAATGCAAAGGGATGGATGATATTAGGTTAGCAAATGTGACCCCCATCTACAAGAAGGGCAGGATGGAGGATCCAGGGAACTATACAGGCCTGTCAGTTTGACCTTAGCACCAGGGAAGGTTATGGAGCAGATAGTCTTGAGTGCCATCACGTGGCACATACAGGACAAGCAGGTGATCAGGCCCAGTCAGCCCATGGGTTTATGAAAGGCAGGTCCTGCTTGACGAACCTGATCTCCTTCTGTGGCAAGGTGACCCACTTAGTGGATGAGGGACAGGCTGTGGATGTTGTTTACCTGGACTTTAGTAAAGCTTTTGGCACAGTTTCACACAGCATTCTCCTGGAGAAACTTGTTGCTTGTGGCTTGGATGGGTGTATGCCTCACTGGATAAAAAGTTGGCTGGATGGCCAGGCCCAGAGAATGGTGGTGAACGGAGTTAAATCCAGTTGGTGGTTGATCACAAGTGGTGTTTCCCAGGGCTTGGTAGTGGGGCCTGTTCTCTTTAACATCTTTATCAGTGGTCTTGATGAGGAGATGGCATGCACCATCAGTAAGTTTGCAAAGGGCACCAAGTTGGGTGGGTGTGTTGATCTACTGGAGGTAGGGAGGCTCTACAGAGGGATCTGGACAGGCTGGATTGATGGGCTGAGTTCAGTGGTTTGAGGTTCAACAAGGCCAAGTGCTGGGTCTTGTACTTGGGCCACAACAACCCCAGGCAACGCTACAGGCTTGGGGAAGAGTGGCTGGAAAGCTGTCTGGTGGAAAAGAACCTGTGCGTTCTAGTCAAGAGTCTGCTGACTATAAGCTAAAAGTGTGCCCAGGTGGCCAAGAAGGCCAATGACATCCTGGCTTGTATTAGAAATAGCGTGGCCAGCAGGACTAGGGAAGTGATCTCTGTACTCAGCACTGGTGAGGCCACACCCCGAGTACTGTGTTTGGTTTTAGGCCCCTCACTGCAAGAAGGACATTGAGGTACAGGAGGATGTCCAGAGAAGGGCAATGAAGCTGGGGAAGAGCCTGGAGAACAAGTCTTGTGAGGAGTAGCTGAGTGACCTGGGGCTGTTTTTCCTGGGAAAAAGGAGGTTGAGGGGAGACCTTACAACTCTCTGGAACTACCTGAAAGGAGGTTGTAGCGAGGTGCGAGTCAGTTTGTTCTTCTGTGTAGCAAGCAATAGGACAAGAGGAATGGCCTCAAGCTGCACCACGGGATGTTTAGATTGGATGTTAGGAAAAAATTCATCACAGAAAGGATTGTAAAGCACTGGAACAGGCTGCCTGGGGAAGTGGTGGAGTCACTGTCCCTGGAGGTATTTTAAGAGACATGTAGGTGAGGTGCTTAGGGATAAGGGACATGGTTTAGTGTTGACTTGGCAATGCTGGGTTAATAGTTGGACTTGATGATCTTAAAGGTCTCTTCCAACTAAAATGATTCTGTGATATTTGGAAAATATTAGTTTTTCTAGATCTAGCTGTTCACTTAGTACTGTTGAAGAAACTTTGCTTTTCAGAACAGTTTGCAAAATCCACAGTTTACTGAAGCCACTCATGAGAATACTTGTTTTTACTGAATCCTATAGAATTTCTTAGATTTTTTGCAGCACTAACTTGGTGACTAAACAATGCTTTAGCCAGCTCTGTCCCAATATTGACTGTTACAATAGACCCTGAAACTAAGCTGGAAAAAAATACGTGTTTGTTTTTGTTAGTGTGCTTCGTTGTGAACTGCAGCAATTCAGGTGTTGGCACATGTTCATTCTTTCTGACTTGGTGATAATGTTTAAAAGAGAATTAGAGGACAACTTGATATTGTTAACTTCACAAATCACTTAAGCATGGATTGCAGAGAGAGGCTCCTTTAGAGGTATCTTTGAAGGCAGTATCCAGAATCATCATGGCACTTTAATATTCCTGCTTTACAGTCCTTAGGATATTAGATAGACATGAACACCCATAGCTTTCCAAAATTTCTAAACATGTTGTTCATTAACATAGCTTCTAGAAATAACCCATTTTATAAAGGTGATGTTCCTTTGTTTTGTTAGGTTTTACATTATTTCAATTAGTGAGATGTGTCCTGACCAGCAGGTTTCACACCAACAGTGGTACGAGGAAGCAGTGATGGTAGTTGAGATTACGCTTCTCCTATACCTGGATAGCTGGTAGTTTCCTAACAGTGAATGGAGTGCCCGTGTCCTGAACATGAATTTTTTGTTAACTTTTATAGACTTGCATAGGTGCATGAAAAGGTTGCTTTGGTAGGAATTCGTAATATGTTTCCCTATGGTAGGTGTTAGCAAATGTGTTTTGCATGAGTAAGTGACCATTTTCATCCAGTATTTTGTTACTGGGAATTTCAGCCCAAGATATAAGTGGAAAAAAGAAGGATTATGTTCAGATTTAAATTGGCAGGTTGCTACAGGTGCATGCTGTCTTGAAGGCTATGAACTCTTAGTGAAGTTGTATAGATTAATTTTTCAACTTCAGAGCAGCTATTATAATGATATTTGTGGGAATCAAAATCTTAATGCAAATATATCATTATTTGCTCATTAAGGGTTGTGAATGCCAATTTATTAACTTATTAAACATCTCTTGTGAACCATAACAGTCATCCAAGTATTAAACCTTTCCCATGTGAGCAGTAGTTGCAATTACCAGAATAACTGTAATTGACCTGTAATAGAAATTATGGTGGTAATGTGACCAATAATTATGAATGAGATTAAGAACTGAAAGTGAAAGTCATCTTATGTCCCCAGAGGGAAATAAAAAACCTTCACATGTTACATTTATTGTAAGGAAAGAGTTAGGGAACTTTTTCCTTCGTTATACACTTGACCTTGAGACTTGAGAAACTTGAAAAATGAGAATGTCCATGCTATACTTACAGACAAAATTAGCAGAATTAGTAATTTACCAAGCTCACCCTCTTTGCAATGAGTGGTTAGTAATTTACATACAGTTCAGCTAAGGATACATGGATCTTGAGTTTTCTTATCAAGTTAGCAATGCTCACAGTACCTCCTAAAACATCCTGATAAATGTCTTCTTCGAGGCCTAACTGTTCAAGGGTGTCCCTGGTTAAAGGAAACTAGATGTTGATTCTTCTGATTAGGAATTGTCAAGTGTTACCTATTTGTCAGACAGCAGATACAATGTTAGCTCCGTTTTTGAATCAGTCTTCAACAGGGACCGAACTTAAGTCTCTGGTATCACAGCTATGGGATTTACACAAAAGTCTATCTCAACAGGATGGTTAAACTGTTCTGTGTATTTGTCGATGCACTGATAAGTTTGGAAATTACTGACATCTCAAGATTAGAACTCATTACAAGACCAGGTATCTAGAGCCTTCTCTGATGTGTCACACAATATGCGTGCTGGTGGTAGCAAGAAGCATGTTTGAAGTTTCAGTAGTAAAGAAGATGCTCTTTTCATCTGCGATTAATTGGAAGTGCAGCTGATGTATTATTTGCAATGTGCAAAGACCAAGATATTTTGCAGGCAGTCATATAGATCACTTTTTTTAAATGCAAATCCATTGCTAAAATGAAATTACTTAAGGTGAAATATGTGTAAATACAGTGTGCTCTTTACTTGGAAAGGAACTTGTACCTGCATTTTTCCACTGAAGCAGTAGACTCCCAAATGTTGTGTCCTGTATAGTAGTCAGCTATGGAAAAAAACCTCTGCTAGAAACCTAGAGATCAAAAGATCAGCTTATAGAATAGTTAATCTACTTAAAAGAACTGCAGCTAAATTTCTGGTAATTCCAAATGTATCTACGCTGATAAAAGTTGCTTATAAAACTCAAAAAGAAATTTTAGATCTTACTTTTTTAAGTGCTGCATGAGCACTATCCATGTTTGTGATGTTAAGTCCTATGTACTTTGTCTTGAATGATGGCAAACTGGTTTGGGGAATTAAAAGAGCCTTCAAAGGTTCAGGTACTCGGGAATTATTCCACATGTAACGTCCTCCTTATCTGGGCAATAAGGGGCATACTTCACCTCATTGATTTTGAAATAAGTCATGAGTGCTGCTCCTATTCTTAGACATATAGTCTTTTTCTAGTACTTGCATGACATTGGGCATGTCTAAGTTTGCTAAAGATTAACTGAGTCCCTTGAGGGAGGGAATACCTAGTTCCAGTTTGATGGGATTTAGGTCTCAGCACTGTCAGGACCGGAAAAGTAGCAGACTGTGAGGCTCAGCAGTGTGCATGGACACTTTGGGTGCTTTTGTCTAGGGGAGAGTTTGATTACAGCTTTGGATTTTTCCCATGTTGTGTGTTCTTGTCACTTGTGCATCCACTCAGGCTTGTTTTCATCCCTGGGATTCGAGGTAACTCAAGTAGCCTCCATCAGCAGTGCTTTTGCTAGTCATGTTACCATATGTACAACGGTGAGAGTAAATATAGCAAGTAGTGGGAGTAATGGGGATGTAGCACTTGGGATCAACTGTGAGAGTATTGAAAGGGATCCCATTCATTTGCTGCCTGAATGTATGTTGCATGAGGTTCTTAAAAGGACATTTCCCCTGACCTGCTTTTAGCAAACCACACAATGTAGGTTGTTCGTTATATAGCTTAAGTGCTACAGTTTATTCTAATTGAACATGCGTGTAGGCTTTGTCTGGTTTTCCAGGTTCTTTGTACTGTGTAAACTTGAGTCATAATTACTGCTGTTGTCAGGAGGTGTTGGTTAATCTGTTCTGATGATACACAGGCACTTTACTCAATCAAAGCAGCTTAGGAGAACCTGGTCAACTGTAGGTACATACTGTTTTGTTCCTTCTGACTTCTTGTGTGTCAGCTGGTTCCCCCAAACTGCATGATGAGATCTTCACTTTCAGATTAGGTTCAGGTAGTTCTGTCTTCCATTTGCATCTTGGTTTAAATCAGTCATGCTCATTTCGGATTTGTGTCATACAGTAGTGAAAACTTTTGTACTTTGGATTCATTGGTTGCAGGCTTTCTAGTCACATAAAAACAAACAGTGAAGCTTTAAAACTCACTGCTCTTCTCAAGTTATTTTATGTTGCTAAAAACTTCTAATATCATTTAGTAGTCAAGTCACTTAGATTTCCTTTTTTCAGTCTCTCTAACCACCTTGTCTGTTATCTACCAGTGTTGTTGAAAGAAAAGGGTTTAGTCACAAAAAATCCAGGTTCTGAAACCCAGTGGGCTCATGTAGTTGATGCAGGGAGAGGGGAGTAAGCATTACACTTTGGTAGTGCTGAGCTAATCTCCCAAGACAGT
This sequence comes from Ceryle rudis, assembly GCA_033439905.1. Taxonomy (NCBI): domain Eukaryota; kingdom Metazoa; phylum Chordata; class Aves; order Coraciiformes; family Cerylidae; genus Ceryle; species Ceryle rudis. Next base: position 57,924 of record JAAGNO010011065.1, on the reverse strand, counting down.
AGAAGTCTCAAGATAGAGAATGGTAAATTTCTACTTTCACATATAAAGTTAGGAGTGACAAATGACTGACCAGTCATTTACTTCACTGTATTTTCTTCTTTGTCGTTACTTTGTATCTAGGACTCCGCTTATTCCTCAAAAGATGTGCTAGCTTTGTGAATTACTGCCTAGCACCCTTTTCTGCGCAGAACTGGAATAAAACAAGTATCTTGACTCTCTGCGTCTGTTGGGTTTTGCACAGCAGATAAAGAACCCAGATTTGGGACAACACTAGGGTTTTTTGAAGGCATACCATTGCTCACAGTAGAATACGGAAAAATACGTTGTAGTACCTGCAACACCTTCATTATGTGCATCATGGTGGAAGTTCCTTTCAAATGTTTCCTAAGAGCTACTTTCTAATATTATTTTCAAAACAAAAATTACTGTATGATAACTGAAGATGATGACTTATTTCCTGCTGTCCGTGCACACCTTGTTGAATACACCCCTTGGTTGGCTTTTTGAAGTTCTGTAGTGCCAAGCTGGATGTTGCATGGATATGGGTATTCCTGTCTTTTGCAATTTGTAGGCCAAGTTTATTTCTTGTATACATAAACAAAGGGTAAAACTGGGACTAAGTTATTTGAAGAGGACTCTGGAAAAAAAAAATTGAGAAATTAATGGAATCTTCTTATAGAGATACAAAATCTGTAATTTAAATTACAGAAAGCTGATAACAAAGTTTAAATTTCTGTTTCTTAGGATACCAAGAAATTAATCTGAGTAATATGTACAGATATTTTCACTCAGACTGGTCCTTCTTATGTCGCTTTAAAATGGAGTTGGATATTGAAATGTTTTTAGGAACAAGATAGGGAAACACTTCCTGGGAGCAGGTAGGTTTCTGATAAGTAGTTCATAATTTTGAAATTCTGCTGGTCTGAAAACTGAGGCACAGTGTAGCAGCATATGTGTAACAGGTGGTGTGATCCATGTAGATGCTGTGCATAAATTAATGGATTAAAACTGAGCTTATACTGATTAATAAGGAAATCTTTTTGTTACTGTTGTCTTCTGAAATCAGCCTTGTAGTACCATAGCTTGAAAGTTAGTTCTATGAAGAGGGATGTGAAAAATAGAAACTAGTTTCTGGTGGAAAGGCTTTTTCTTGAAACTGATAATACTTACTTTCCTCTTGGCTGACCCAGTTACTTGGAATAATTTTCACTTTGCAATACTCTTGATCAAGTAAATGAAAAAAACCACTCCTCGATGATAAAAATCATTCTAGTATACTGAAATATCTCTACACATTTTTTTTTTCTGTATTCCATAAAGACTTTTCACCATAACAATTTAGATAACTGTCCAATATTTGTCTTAATTTGCAGATGTTTAATACTGATATAATATGTAAATGACACTTTGCTGTTATGAAGTGGAAGTGGCCTCTGGGACTGGTGAGAATCTTTGTGTAGCGCTAGTCTATATGAAGGTGTGATATGTGGAGTACTGATAAGAATCTGAGAAAGAAAGGCAGGACAAATTTGGTAAAGCTTAATTTTCAGGGACAGAATATAGACTGTTATGATGTGGGGTTTTATTTTTTTCTGTTAGGCTACAATATGTGTATCTTAAAGTGATAATTTAAAAATAAAGCTTTGGACCATAGAAAATAAAGCTATGAAAGAATACAGTATTTTTCTGCAGGTAACTGTTGTCTGGTTTGCATTGTTTCTTTCACTGGGATTTGGCTTCAGTATCACTGAAACTTCAGAATAGAACTCTTGTGCTGTTTTGTTGTAACTAGAGCTTGATTATCTGATTTTTTTTGTTAATGTAATGCCCAAACTGGCTTTTTAATGTCATTGGCATAAATGGTTAGGCAATGTGTGTTCTAGAAAAAACTACAACTCAAAGCTTACAAATCCAGGCAGTTCATTTGGCTCGCTGTACTGCGTGGTATTTGACCAAAAGGCAAAATTATGGCAGTGGATTATAAACCAAGGTTTAGATTACGAAGGGACAGGTTTAGTTCAAATAAAGCAATCTTTGTGTGTTACGTGCTTTGGGCTCTAAACCCGTGTTTATGCAGATTCATTTAGGTAGAAACCAGCTAAAGAACTGTTGAGTTTTATGTTTCTCTGTGGTGCAAGCTGTCAAACAGCAATTGGGAATGAAGAGAATCCCCATTTTGAGGCCATCTGTGTAGGTTCTTTTGTTTGAACCTAACAAGAGGTCATGGCAGATGGTGAGGTCAAAAAATCTGGCTTCTCAAGCTAGACAAAATATGTTCATAAAGCTGGAAGAATACCAACTGTTTGTACTGGCTGAAGACCATTGTGGCAAAATAGTTTATGGACAATACCTTCTGGATCGCTAAGCTGAACCGCAAATAACTTGTCAAAGATCAAACTAGTTTGCTTATCTGTAAATGGGTTTAACCCGTTGCTTAGCAGATGTGTCCTTAACTATGTTTTATTTGAGTATATTGCTTGTAAAGCCTCTTAAAGCAAGAGAGGGAGGTCAGACTACTTCATGAATTTTGGCCAGAGATCCAGATGATGTATCTGTAGAGTTTGTGTGGAAGGAGGAGGAAGGTGGAAAAAGAAAAGGCACATAGATCATCATTTTCAGATGCAATGCAAGGATTCAGTATTTGCTCTTTGCCATGACCAGTGTAGCTTCACGGCTTTTCTGTGGCTCTCCAGGTTTCCAGATTGCTACGCAGATCCGGTAGCCGCTTTCCCCAGGGTGTGAATAGATACCTCTCTGTAGTATCCTCTGAAGGCAGAGAAAAATGCTTCTTATTTTCTTGGATGTTTTGTTGTGAAACTAAAACTTACAAGCTTTCATGGGAGAATATCTTAGAATTGTGTTCCCTGCTTAATTATGGCAGCAATAAATGAAGGTGCAAAGGAAGGTAAATACAACTTACTCAACAATAAGTGGAGAACTAAATGGAGAATAAAATGGTTTCCACTAACTCCTAATAACAATTTAATTACTATGATGTCTGGATAAACCAAGAATCCACAGAAACATCCTAGAACTTAAAATTCTTCTGGATTGTTGAAAACCACTAATCCAGCGATGGTAGAGTTCCCCATTAGCTACACACTCCTGAAATAATTTTTGGCCCTTTTCTGGAAGGGAGGTGAAGACACTGGCTGTTCTCAAACTTGGTGCGTGTTAAAATGCAGAGGAAATAGCATGAATTGCATGCTGCATTTGTAGCTGCCGAGTGCTGATGGAAAGGGTTGTGACTTATATTTGGTAACTAGTGTAGGCATCTTCCAAAAGATTTTCATAAATTGATTCCACGCTTGAAAGTGTGAACGGTTCTCCCTCTCTTATACATCCAAGTGCAATTCAGATGTCTTTTGCAGGCCATTTTTTTAACAGCATGTAGTACTGATGAAGTACTTTTGAAGTACTTAAATGCTTCGGCAAGTTAATTCTACCTCTAAAATGTTTTGTGCTGCCAGCATTGATTTGTAAGTTGATTTCTTCTGTTTTCTGTAAGGCTTCTGGAAGCTTTGATTTTAAAAAAAAGAAATCACTTTAAGTATTTTTCAGTATACCACAGTGTTTGCGTTTCCTGGAATTCTAATATTAGAATTCTAATTACATAGGATTAATAAAAAAGCCAGAAAATGCTAAAAAGATGAGTTTGATAGTTTTTATTGGTTGTTTCTTAAAAATACTTCATGTTTGCTGTGTATATACATTTCATAGTATTTCCTACTTTTTATCAAGATCTTTGGGTGTCTACTGTGATCGAATTAGAAACTTTCTCTGTTGTTGGAGAGTAAAGACACAATGAAGAGAATTAATTCACTTCCAGTTTTTAGAGTCAATCCGCACTAGATGCGAATGATGGCATGGTTTTAATTACAAGACTTTAGTAATGGTATGATATGCTTTGCTAGCACATTAATATAGTTAGGCCTCTGTGTAAGTTGTGCCTTTATATAGAGAGAAAATATTATATCTCTACCTATTCCAAGCAATGTACATTTCTAGCATCTGTGCAGGACTTGACTATTGTGGTGATTGATTTAATCAAAAAGTAAAAAAAAATTAAAAAAAAAAAAATCTCCTCTGGAGATGCAGGCTTTCAGCTAGAGAGGTAACTGAAAATATATTTTAACTAAGATATTTTATTAACTTTCTTACAGGATGTTCATTTTAAATATTCTGTGAAGATGAAAAGGGATATCTTATGGTTTTACAGAATATAAAGCAATATTGTAATATTGTCTGACATGACGGCAAAAAATGTAAGTATAATTCTATAACATGTATGACTTTTTATATTGGCATGCTGCCAGTCACTTCTGGCTTTCAGAATTTGAAATTCAAATTCAAAAATCTTGCCCGATTTTTGTAAACAACAAATGTGTACCTCATCATCTTCTGCAATATTTTGATAAATTTAAAGTGGTTAGAAGCTCTTTGGAGTTTAGTCAGCTGTAGGTCAGGTTGGTAACTGGGGAGATGCTTTGTGCTGTTTCTTTTTTGATCCCTACGGCTCCCATCCAACTTGAGATATTCTGTGATTCCTTTACCATTGCTCCAAAGCTTCTCATTTTGTTGAAGCATCTCACCTTTACACCAGACTAAAATCCTTCTACTGAGTCCAAGTCTCAAAACTCCAGAAAGAACAGAAGGATGGCGTGTTTCTTTACTAACGTTGGTACACTCTTGGTTTCCGGACAACTTCCTGTTTCTTCATCTACCACATTAACAAAGCTGCAGTGCGGTATCTAGAGAATCTGTATTCATAGACTTCTCTATCTTCAGTTCTGAGGAAGCTTATGAAATGTCTAAAATCCTGACCTTAATTTTCTGCCTGATTTCCTGTGCTTCCTGAAGTACACAATCTTTACACACAGCAGTTCTGATTAAGCTTTTGGTGGTTAGTGAGTTGAGTATGACTTTGGGCCCTGGGCAATATATCTGATGATTGCCTTTGATAAGGCATCCTGAAGTTTATTTAAACATGAACAGGTTTAGGAAACAATATAACTAGAGGAGAAATCCACAGTAGAAGTGCAGGTAACCCTAGGATGGCACTATGTTTAGTAACTGCAAAAGCTTTTATGCACAGCTGGTTAGATTGATGCCAAGGGCATAGTTTAGTTAAATTAATTATCAAATCTCAGAAATTTCTGTTCACTTTATTAACAGTTTCATTTGGTCTGTAGTTCCAGGTGAAGCTTTCAGACTTTCTGACTGTTTGATTCAAGCTGACCGAGCCAGAAAATAAATTGATGTGTAGATGCAAAGACTTAATTATTTGATAGTCCATATTCAACTGTAGAATAAACAGGTAATTCTACTGATATATATGAAACATCTGCACAAATCCAAATCATTTGTGGTTTTGACCTTTTGTTCAATGTGGTCAAAGGATAAATACCAGTGCCAGTGAAATCCAGAGGGTGTTGTGGGATAGTCATAGAGTGACCTAAATTAGAAGGGATCTCAGGAGGGCATCTACTCTGGTGCTTTGCATAAAGCTCTTTGATTCTTGAATTCAGAGCCCTAATATTTTCTCTTGCTGTTAGAAGGCTCAAGAATGCGTCTGCATTTGCAGAGTTCCAGAGTTTAGCATGTGTCCGTGGGCTTCTGCAGCCTGAAACTTGTTTCAAATGCATGGTTAGTGTTTGCCTGTCATACTGTCTGCAGTATTTTAATGATCTGCAAAGTGAATTGAGGGAGAGAGCTTGGAATTACTGGAATTTGGACATCTGGGAAATGCTTGAAGGGCATATATCTTTCATCACACATCAGGAAGCTGTCACCTCTGTGTTCTGAAATCACTATGCCTCAGCTGGGGCACAGTCATCTAGGATGTTTGTGCTCCTAATGCACTGCAAGAACAAGAGCAGTGAGCTTAGGCTAAAATATCTTTGCATCTTTGTCACGGTTTAGGGTCAGGGCAGTCTGCTGGACGTGTAACAGATGCTCTCTCTTTTAACCCTCCCAAAGGAGAAGAGAAAGGCAATAAGGGAGAGAAACTTATCAATTAGAAAAGGATACTAGAACAGCTTTAATGAAAATGGAAATAATAATAATAAAACTCTACAGCACCCAGTATTCCCAGGCAGTCTTCCATCCACCCCTCCCCACATATATATATACACAAATATATACAAAATCACTATCAAACCCAACCTGCCCCGATGGCAATTACACAACCATCACCACTGATGCTGTGGAGCAGGCACTGGGGTCCCAGGCTGGACTCAGCAGCAGACGGGAGCTGTGTTCAGGAGCTGTGTTCTGGTACCGGATTCAGGAACACACCGATTGGGATCGAAGGCAGAATGGGCAAAAGTCCTCCTTGGATGATGGCCATTGAAGAAGAGAGCCTTGTGATCCCTCAGCTTTACACTGAATATGATGTAGATGGGCTGGAATCCCTTGCTGGTCAGTTCAGGGTCACCTGTCCTGTCCACTCCTCCCTGCAGGTGCAGCCTTTGACTTTCTGCACCCCCTAATGTGGTGCACAAGATCCAGCAGTGGCCTTGGTCTGCACCCCAACCCTTGGTACTAGCTCTAAACATCGGGTGTTCTCACTGCCAGAAGCAGAGACTGACTGTGAAAGCACGCTAACCTCAGGCAGTGCAGTGAGTTAGAAGAGACTTAGCTGAAAAGTAAAATCACTGAACAGAATTGCTCTGTTCTAACTCGGACCAGGACAATCTCACATGCATAAGCTGTGTCTCCAAGGAAGCTTGCCCTTCAAGCACACAGCAATATGTTTCCATAGATTGAATGTGTATGTAAAGGGAATAGCATTCCTCATCGCTGTTATTCCATGCTGACTTTCTGAGTACATGATGGGAGAATTATCAAGACTGGGCTCACTGCTCGCTTTCTGTAAATGCAGGACACTTTATTTATCTGCTTGTGGAACGTTGCTTGTGGGTAATTTGGCATCCCTAAGGAAACAAATCCAAACAAAACAGCTGTGAAAAGTTGAAAAAAAGTTACAGATTGTCTTGGACATGAGATGTTTATGGGCTCACTGTACTTGTTGTATCTGTGTGTAATTTAAATCACCCTGTCATAATGGGTTGTTTCATTCTTGGCTTGTATCATTTTTTCTTGCCTGTTTTGTATTTCCATTCCCATCTGTCCTTCGGGTACAAAAGCACCAAAACAGTATTAAGAAATGGGGAAAAAATGAGCAAATATTCATGGTAAACTTATTTTTAGGAGAAAAGAAATAATACAATTCAAGCAGATTATTTGAATAAGACTGTTAGTTTTGATTGTCTGATCTGAATCATTATACATGTTCTTGTAAAGTTATTTGCCACTGATTCTCACATGGTAGTTGTCATAGATGAGGTCAGTTAAATGGCTGCAATAGTTCTCCTTTCACATGTCAATAGGGAAGAAAAGGAGTTAGTTGAACTGCTGAAGTTGGTCAGGAGGGCTTTAGACAAGCCTTAACACGGGTCTCTTAACACAGGAGACTCTTCAAAGACCATGTAAAAGACACTAGCTGTTCTGCACTGATAGTCTGTGCAGATTTCTTTTAGTTTGAGAGAGCCATTTTAGGTCCTACCTGAATTGTTTCTGTCAGTGATACTACAGTATGCCTACAAATGTGTCTTAGGGCATACAGGTATAAAACAACAGTCCGTTAATGGTTTCCCTACCCATTTACGACTTCTACATGATATAATCTGGATTAATTCTGGGACAGAGAGAATAAATCCTTTTCAGGTTAATGTGAAAGTTAATTTCTGTAAGGAAAGGGAAGGATTGCAGGTGGAGACTTGCAACCTGAACTACTAGTATGCCAAGCAGTGGAGAAGGTTACAAGAGTAGCTCATGACATTTTGCACCACCCAAGACTCTGGTTGTGATTCTTTTTTTCTTTCCCCTTATCCCATTTGGAAGCTTCTTACCTCCTAGGAAAGGGGGAAAAAAAACCTTAAAGAAAATATTTAATAGAATGTGCAGAGGCCTGCCAAGGGCTTGCTCCATCTTACTTCATGTGTGAATTCATCTTGCTGCAGATGGACAGAAGCAGGAGTCCAGCTCCTGCCATACCCAGTAATCCAGACACTCGGAGACACTGTTACAAAGCAGAAATATAATGCAAGCCATGCAAAAGGAAATAAATGTTACCTATGTAATTGTTGGACTGTTTGCTGTTTTCAGCTTAGGAATGGTTAAAGGACAAGATTCCCAAAAGCAGTGGGTGGTCCAGTCTCCAGGTAACAACATGGCCTGAGACTTCTCTGTCATCAAAATAGAATATTATGAAGTTCTCATTCTGCTGCAGTATTGTACAAATTCCTTTAGATCTGCCATACTTCCCATTTGAGTTCTCATGAAATTCGTTTGTTTTCAAGCTCTTTTGAACTTTGATATAAAGATTATAAAATTGAGAGAAGTGCTGCTGTTTATCGGGTGCTCTTTAGAAATGTATGCAAACTAAAATTCTGCTTTAATTTTGTATCATTTGGATTACTGAAGTAGAAGATGCACAAAGAACCGAAGTTCTGTTTTTACACTTTCTTAAATATTGAATCAGTTAAACCTTTCAGAGAATTAAATGCAAATGTTTGAATTTTCATAAGGGCTGGAGAGTCATCTTGGGCTGACTGCGTATGTGTATCATCCTCAGTGCTTAATGGAAGTTCTGATATGAATCAGCAGGGAAATATACAGTTATAAATCTAGAGCTGAAGGCTCAGTTGTGAACAAATTGCAATGCTGTCTTTGAAGATGTTCATGGGAATTGATTCCTGTCTTTTCTTTTGGAACAAGTTAAGGCCCTTATATCTAACACGATATTTATCCCTATGGCTCCTTTGTTTCAACTCTGAATTAAAATTTTCTGCTATTTGTACTGTATTTCTTGCAGAGGGAAGGGTCCTAGGGAGAAGCTGATACTGCTATTTATTGTGCAAAGGCAGCAGTAGTATGATCAGCAGTAGTGCTGGCTCTTCATCTTGGCTTTGCAGTCATAATGCCCTTTAAATGTTATATGCTGTGCAATTTAGTAACCTTTCCAACCTCTATTTTAAAGATCCCAAGAATACATTTTCAGGGTAAGGAATCACAGTGACCCTCTTATCATGCCATCTTCCCTTGCCACCCAGTCTTCCTGGGGCGTAAGAATACTAGAATGCTGCTAGTTTCCGTAGGGACCTGCTACCAAAACGTGATAGGAGACGACTTGCGTTTGTTTTCTTGTCTTCCTCCTCTTTCCTTTGCTTAAATCCAGGCTTTCCTCTTGAGGTCCTCCCCAGCCCTGCTGCTTTGCTTCTGCACCGCTGCCACCTGGTGGGAGACAAAAGGGAAAACGGAGAGGAAAAAAATGATAAGACTTGTTCAGTTTTAAAAGCAAGCTCTGGTGATACCGTAGTCTGCAACAACCAAAGCACTTGGCTGCCCGTTGGAAATAGTATATGACAGTCTAGTTGGGTGTGACAGGGAAGAGCAAGGCTGATACAGACGTTTGAGATCAATATAGTTCATCAGTTTAGCATCTCTAAGGGCTTGTTTACAGATGCATGTAACCTAGCTCATTTAGGCCATATTTTACCATCAGGGTAGCGCAGCAACAGTTAATGTTTGTATGTTGCTCCTGACAGTGAAAAAAAATCTTAATAGAAGTCATTTTCTGTCACAATGCTACGTGCAGAATTTCCACATCAAAAATTACTTGCTGAATAAAAGTTCTGTAGCAGAACTGAGTAATTGAGGGCTTGTTTTGTAGTAGTTATTTTTGTTCTTCTGTAGTTTACTTTAGTCATATGTTACTACCGTTTAATGTGCCTGCAATTAAACAATTTTCTCCTTTGATATGATTAAAACTCTGTGAGCAGCCCTAGCATATGTTCCATTATTTCTACATACACCTGTAAAATAAAGCAAATATTTGATCCTTAGTTGTAGGTATGATCATTTTTTTTTAACTTGGATACCTGGACCCTTTGTCCGTATTATTTACAGAAGCTGTCAAATTTTTCATTATTTTAAAAAGAGATTATTTTGTAGTACTCAGTTTAATTGCCTGCTGCTCCAGTGGAGCTCAATCCCTCAGTGCTTGTAACAGCTTCCATCTTGGAAGCAAAACAAAAGGCTTTGTTGAACTTTGAGAGGTTACTAAAGTGGTGCAGACATAATGTGCTGAAAGTGCAAAATGCCTTACCATTGCTTGCTGTTGTTGGCCCCATCCCTTGTTAGCTGGAATTTGAGTGATCTCTTCCCTTTCTCATCCAGGAACAGTGATCTTGCATTTTTCTCTACAAACTCCAGCTTTCTGTGCTTTGTGTAAATGCCAAAATCTCAGATGCACCATTCTGTAGATGAAGTTCTCCGTGTTGCCAGTGATTTACTCTCAGGGTAGATCAATTTATCTCTGAAGACTGGGGAATGTACTTAAAATGCATCAGTAGTCACATCTCTTCAGACCTGTATACCATTCGGTTTAGTAGTGAGAATACTGGACACCAGGCAGATTTCTGCTGTGTTATTGTCATGTATAGTACCAGAATATTTAGGGGGTTCTTTTAGGTAAGAACTTAGTTACAGTTGGGAGTTTTTAGTATTATATACATGGTAAATGTCTTGGATACTTTGCTTTGAATTTCATGCTCTTGTTAGACTCTATTGTCTGTAAGATTATGACGTTTCAGAAATGCAGAACAGATTATTTTCGCAATACTGTTGGCTGCATACGAGAAAACACAGAAGGGTTTATCATATTTTAAAACTTCAAAATGTTTTGTTCAGGTTGGTGTGACTTCCACAAATGGAGACTTAAAAGGATTTATAGATCAGAACCAGAGTCCAACAAAAGGTAAGAGAATTCTATTTGTATACATAGAAAAGCATCATACATTAAGATTTATTTCTCATGTTTACTAATACTATTGCTGATTTCACTGCACGTGGTTGGTTCAGTTTGGGGAGACTCGGAATTTGAATGTTCAAACTGTATTTCATACATTCACACTGGTAGATCTTTTATTATTAATATGCAAGAATCGTGATACCATAATCACAAAACAATAAAAAGTAAAAGGCAATTATAACACCGGTGTACAATAAATTGAGGCTGTAATGAAGATTGGAACATCAGCATTTTCAGAGGGGAAGAGTGTAGTAAAAATAATTAGAGGATAAAATTTCCCAATTTCCATCCCACCATTAAAGTTCCCAGACTCTATTGTAGTCCAAATGGGAGAGAAGGTTAAGTGTGACTTCATGGTCAGTGATCCCTGGTGGTACTTTTAGAAGTGTTCTGGACAATTTATAATAATAATTATATTTTGTCCTGTCTTGTTTCATCGTAGCATTTCTAGATGAATCGCTTTTGACATTACACCCATGTGCTGGTGGTAAAAACAGCTATAGGATTGCAGTAAAATAAAACTGCAACCCTTAGCAGTATTAAAAACTTGAGGATTTGCAATTTAGGAAACATTTTGATCAGCACTTCTAAGTAAATACTGGTTTGCTGCTATCCATTGCAATGAAAAAATGCATGTACTAACTGGAAGAATGATTCTTGGCTCATCATGACAGTTTAGGTGCATCAGAGTCTGACAGAATGGAAGAGTTTAAACAGAAAAAGGCTAGAGCTACAGTATCTTCCTAGTTTTCTAAACTAGGCAGGACATTATGGACTGGTTTTAGGCCTTTGCGAATTAATTTATTGTGCGCTGGTGAGATAATTGCCCTTTGTGTTTCATTATTTTGTGATGATTGTGTCATGATACTAGGAAAAAAAAGGCTAAAATAAAGGCAGTATTTTCAAATAATTTCTGTGAGACAAGCAATTGATATTTTTCAGAGTAACTGTATTGAATAACTTTATAAAATGTGTAGGACATTACTGTTACTAGTAATACCTCGGTGATCTTTATCCCAGTCTATTAGATTTTGCTTCTGGGATGATGGATGTATTATTTACCTCAATTCTTCTATATTTTCTAAAATGTTACATTCTAATAATTTATTTTTTTTTTAACTTTGAGGGATAATTAAAAGTTACTGACCCCTATTGAGATAGAACAACTTGTTCACACTGGTTTATTCTTCTTGAAGAATCAAATATTCCATAAAAGCTGGAAAAACTTGCATGCCAGTATCTAAACTGTTTCTTACTTTCAATTGGAAGTGTCCTTTGCTTACTTCTGGCCAAGAAATTTCTGGGAAGAAACTCCCAACAGGCATTCAGATCCCCTAGCTCCTAACAGGGCTTTGTGAACTTCCTAATGAACACAGTTGTTACTAGTTTATCCATTGTTTAAGTTAACTCACTTGCTATAGTAAAAATAAAGGCAATTTATTGCTACGTGTCTGGGCCTGTTCATAATGTGCCTTCACAGGGTTCTTACACTGAAGCATGATGACTTTATAATACATTAAGAGCAAAAAAGGCCATTTGCTCAAGTAAGGATCTTCTTCGAAAGCATCAGATTTCAAGTGCTAGAAAAGTCACACCTGTTGGGTTTTTTCTTTCCAAAAATATAATTATTTGTGGTGTGTTTATTTTTTTATTTGCCTCTAACATAAACATGCTCACTTAGTACCAATATTACATTAAAGGAACCCTTCAGCTTAAAGTGCTGAGCTGAGAACCCATAGAAAATTCCTTGCAAATTTTGTCTTCCTTTTTTCTGTACGAACTCTAATCTTTTATTATACTATGCAATGTGTTGTGCAATCCTGGTTTTACTGGGGTTAATTTTGAAAAATGCTGGACTGTCACAGGTTACTCTCCCTTTGCCTAATAACAGTATACTGCAGCCTGCATCTTTGAGGTTGCTGTTTCAAACTGCAGGAGAATGTCTTGAAACACCAAATCAGCTGTTGCTCTTTCTGTACTCAGTATGACTGCACTCTCATTCTTTATTTTAGCATTAGCACCACCAGATGTAGTTACGTAGGAGAAATTTGCTTGCTAAAAATGCATAATCAAAGTCGGTAATCACTTGACCCTCAAGCTCCAAAATTACTTTCTGGGTTGTTTTTTGTTTGTTTGTTTTTTCCCGTTCACAGGCTTAACTCTCAAAATCACTTTTCTCCCTGAGTGTTTCTCCTGAACAATATGAAGTGGTTACTCTGTTGCTGATGTTCCAGGGTGTGGTTAATCAGACCTCATTTATATTTCCCACCATGACCTGTAGTGTCCATGCACAACCTCTGGCTATTTTCCAGGTTTATTTTGCTACAGGGGAAGTTAATGCTCACAGACTGCTTAGATACTACAATTTAATGTCTAATTTTTAAAGTACTGTTGAGTCACTAATGCTGATTTTTAAACCTCAATTACTGTTCCTAAATAGATTGACACGTTGTTTGGTTTATTTGGGGTTCACTTTTCTTATTACTTGCTGGTTTCCTCTGCTTGTTGGTGAATACTGCGATCTTGCTGTAGGTTTGTTTTTTTTATGCAAGCTTTTTAGAATATTTTCAGTATTTTTTTTATATTCCTTGTATAGATGATGTCTGGGGAAAAAAAGAAGCATTTCTCATACCTGATGTATCTATGTGCAATAAGATTTACAAAGGAATTTGATGGTTTTAATGGGATGAATGCAGAATCAAAGCACATTCATCCAAATTTATAATCCTTGCAAAAAAAGCTTACTGCTTAATTCTGAAGGGAACTAGATTTTTCTTTCTAGATGTGCCTAGAAGACACATCACAGTGCTCAGCAGACCATTAACTCAGAATGTTGTTCACTTTGTTTAGCAAACAGTTCTCCTGCAACAATTTGTTGCCTTTAACTCTTAGGCAACAGGCTCTTTTGGCTAAATAATCTCCATTTGGAGCTTGTTTCCTCTGCATGGAATTTCATGGGCTCTGAGAGGGGATGCCACATGCAGATGGCTCTTGACTAATGGCCAGGGTACTTGCCTAATGCCAGGGACCGCTTGTTGCGAGGACAGTCATTGGGTAAAACATTTTACATAGTCCATGCAGCACAGACCGGACAGCTCCTTTCTGCAAGTCCTTTTCACTGAGTCTTTGATGTAGTAGATTCTTACTGTTAGTCAGAATTGTTCAGTTATCATGGTTGCTGTTCTTAGCCTTGGGGATAGATCCGTACAGATGTGTTAGGTGTTCTCGTGGTGTTATGTCATGAATAGCGCCCGCTGGGAGAAACTCCTGGTATGCCCCACGCTGATGAGACTGACGCATTCCCGGGTGCAGGCAGAACTTTGCCATGTAATCATGAAGTTGATTGACAACAGCTAAGGTTTAGGCACAATTCTGGCTTAAGTGGCAAGATGTCCTTGTGGAGTTGGCCCATTCTGTTAAAATTACTAAGTCCTTACAGCTCTGGCTCTGGCAGAGCACCCCGTCCTTAGCACAAAGCCGTGGTGGCTGCTGTGGGGCGTTGGGTCTTGTCTTCGTTCCCCCGCGATGCTGCCGTTTCTTGCCCTGACACTCTGTAGTCCATGCGGAATCTTTTTCACATCTCTCCATCTCCAGGCGCTGCTGAACTAAAACTGCCTGTTGAAACGTAGCAACATCGGCCTGAGTGGCATTTACAGCTGCAGGGGCGGGCGAGGAGAGGCCTCGCTCAGGCGGCCGTGAGCCGGGGCCGCCTCCTCCGCCCATGCGGCGGCTCCTGCGCAGACTCCCGTGCGCCGGCTCCGCCGCCGTCCGGCCCCGCTCGGCGAGCGATTGCTTCCGCCTGGCCCCTCCGCGGGTAACAACGGCGCACGCGGGCAGCGGGCGCTATGGGCTGCAGCCCTGCAGAGCGCGCGCGGCCGCGCCCCCCGCTCTCCGGTCCGCTGAGTTTAACCCGAACGACTCGGGGGGGGGGGGGGGGGGGGCGGCGGGGTCTTGAG
>JAAGNO010011065.1:0-42992 GCA_033439905.1 Ceryle rudis | reverse complement strand
CCCGCGCTCGGCGTGACGCCTCCGGCATGCGAGCGTGCGCGGGGGGGGGGGTGTGGTTGGTGGGGGCTTCGGTGCTTCGAGGGAGGCGCCGCAAAGCCAGGGACCCCCCGCTGCTGCCGCCCGGCGGGACGGAGGCGCAGAGGACGCGCTCCTGGCTGGCGGCGGGTAGAGCGGGAGCGCAGGGACTTCGCAGCGCTCTGGGAAGCGGGTGGTTGACGAGGCGGAGCGGAGCGCTGCCTCCAGGGCGGCCTCGACGGGCTGGGACCATTCGGGTCGGGGGGGAACGGCCTCTGCACCAGTGCTGGTCGCTGGGGCCACCCGGCTGGTCCGCAGGAAGGGACCTGCGGGTGCTGGTGGGGAGCCAGCTGACCTGAGGCAGCGATTGGCCCGTGCCGTGAGGAAAGCTAACGGTGCGCGGGGCTGCAGCGGGGCAGGGTGACCCTTCCCCTCCACTCAGCCCTGCTGGGGCCTCCCCAGTGAAAGAGACACACAGACGTAGTGGAGCGAGTATGGCCAAGAGATGCTAAGATTAGTAAGGGACTGGAAAATCTTTTACATGAGCTATGAGGGAAAGCTGAGAGAGCTTGGAGTCCAGAGAAGAGGTGGTTCATGGGGGAAGCTTACCAGTGTATATAAATAGCAGTGTATATAAATAGCAGAAGAGAGGCTGCAGAGAGGGTTGGAGCCAGGGTCTTTGCAGTGGTGCCCAGTGAAAGGACCAGAGGCATGGGCACAGACTGAAACACAGGAGGTTTTCTTAGAACATCAGGAAACACAGTTTTTACTGTGAAGGTGACTGACCACTGGCACAGGTTTGAGATATGGTGATCTAGTGGAAGATGTCCCTACCCGCGGCAGGGAGACTGGAACTTTAAGGTCACTTCCAACCCAAACTATTCTATGATTCTGTTTGAAAAGTACTTGATGTACATGACCTGCATGTAACAGGTATTCCCAAAAGTAAATCAATTAAATGTGCCTCAGTTTTGGGACCACTTCTATTTAACATCTTTTATCAGCAGTCTTACTGAGGAAATGGAATGCACCCTCAGTAAGTTTGCAGATGACACCAGGTTGGGCAGGAGTGTTGATCTGCTTGAGGGTAGGAAGGCTCTACAGAGGGACCTGGACAGGCTGGATCAATGGGCTGAGGTCAGTGGTAAGAACTTCAACCAGGCCAAGTTCTGGGTTCTGCATTTGGGCCATAACAACCCCAGGATAAGCTACAGGCTTGGGGAGGAGTGGCTGGAAAGCTGCTCAGCAGAAGGGGACCTGGGGGTACTGATGGACAAGCAGCTGAATATGAGCCAGCAGTGTGGCCAAGAAAGCCATTGACGTCCTGGCTTGTATTAGAAACAGTGTGGCCAGCAGGAGTAGGAAAGAGATTGTCCCTCTGTACTCAGCACTGGTGAGGCTGCACCTTGAGTACTGTGTTCAGTTTTGAGGATCTCAATACAAGGACATTGGAGTGCTGGAGCAGGTCCAGAAAAGGACAGCAAAGCTGGTGAAGGGCCTGGAGAACAAGTCTTGTGAGGAGTGGCTGAGGGAACTGAGGCTGTTTAGTCTGGAGAAAAGAAGGCCGAGGGGAGACCTTTTTGCTCTCTGCAGCTACCTGAAAGGATGTCGTAGAGAGGTAGGTGCTTGTCTCTTCTCACAAGTAACTAGTGACAGAACAAGAGGGAATGGCCTCAAGCTGCACCAGGGGAGGTTTAGACTGGACATTAGGAAAAAATTTTCACTGAAAGGGCTGTAAGACACTGGAACAGGCTGCCCAGGGAGGTGGAGTCACCATCCCTGGCGTTGTTTAAAAGCAGCATAGATGTGGTGATTGGGGATATGGCTTAGTGGTGGACTTGGAAGAGTGGGGTTAATGGTTGGACTCAATGATCTTAAAGGTCTTTTTCAACCTAAATGATTCTATGATTCTTGAAATACACAGAGAAGTCACCCGTTGTCTGTTTATTGCTGTGAAGCTCAATACCACCAGTCTTGGAACAGGCTCCATGAGAGAATATCCCATAATCAGATCAAATTGCAATCCAGATTGGTTTGGGTGGGAATCTTAAGTTTTAATGCAACTTCACAATGAACTTTGTTTTAATATGTCTTTCTTTTTTATGTAGTGTCTGATTTTTACTAATTCCTGGTAGGGCTGGCATTAGAGAAACCTCTCAATGCGCAGGACTGCTCTATGCCTATGCTACTGTAATGGAAAGAGCAAGGCAGGTGTGTTGTTTTGTCCTTTTTGTTTTTTCTTTAATTAACATATTTACCATTTTCTGCCTTTCCTTGTGATCTAATCTTTTATTTGCTTTGATAGATGAGATCTCAGGCCCCAGTGCCAGTTAATTTGGCTCTGGGCACCTCACAACTGCTTTTGAAAATTTTCTTTGCTTAGTGCCAGCATAGCTGTGTAGATGGTTGAGCAGTTCACTGGACTCAGGAACAGTTTCAGACCTAACATTCAGTTATAAAGGAAAAAAAAAAAAATCACGGAAACCTCTTTAGCTTCATATTTGTATATGTTGATTGTGTGAAGTTAAGCTATTTAGGATGTCACATAAGGATTTAACTTAGTCTTGTGGGATGGTTAGTGTGTGCGTGTGAGCGTTCATGTGTACACACATGACTAGCTTTGTTCTGTGACTGCTAGAAGCTGAAGATAAATTGCATTTTTCTTTGTACGTACAAGAACAAATATTTCACCAATTCCAGGAAGAACAGTAGTTACGTCTGATCGTGTTTTTCCAACTATGAAAAAATAGCGACACTGTTTTTTGTCCATGAGAAACAACAGTAGTGATGACTGAGGGACAAAAAAATAATTTATGTAGAAGCAAAATGGTTTTGTTCTAGGAGAAACACATATATGTCACCGGTAGATTTTTCTTTTGAATTTGCATCAGTGATGAACGTGCTCAGTGTGTAGTGGTCTTACATATATTGCAGTTAAAGCCTCTATGAGAGTTCTACGTCATTTTCTTTCCCATGTGCTTGATTTTTCCAGAGGTAAAATGGCAATAATGACACTGACCTCCGTTGTGCTTTGAAAGGACTGCTGAGAAACATTATATAAGAGTTGAGTAGTATTATACAAATCATTGTAGTTTGATCCGTCTGTGCTGACCTTTTTCATCTCCGCAGTAAGATTACCATAACTAGCAGGCTGATAGATCTCATTGTGTCCAGCTTATGACTGTGGGCACTGCTCTTTTTCAGCAGAGCATAAATCAGTGTAATCTTTTTTGTCCCCAAATGATTGGTATTATTAAGACTTGGCATTTATTTGGAAATTCATCATGTTTAAAGCCTTTACAAGCGTTGTGTGATAAAGTATATATAATTAGTTTGGTGATATTTCTGCTTTCAGTTGAATACAAAAAGCTTTTGAATATTTTTTAGGTTATCTACCGGCAATAGGACATCTACTTCCTCCGACTTTTTTTTTTTAACGCTGTTTTTTAAATAAGACTTGAAGAGATGGTTCCTGTTTATGCTTGTTGTTTTGTAATAGTACCTTGCCTTCAAAACTTTAGAAATTGCCAGCTTTTCAGGAAACTAAGAGGCTCACTAACCTCAAAAATTAGACAAAAAATACAGCTAGTCATCTCAGCAAGGAAGTGCCTGCTCTCTGAGCCGGTTGTATTTGTGTTGACAGTTTCTGGTCTGTGGTAATATTTTTATTTCCACTGGGTCCAGTCCTGGCCAGCTCCAGATGATTCAGCAGCAGCTGCGTCCCATGGACCTGGGCTGCCACTGGGCGAGGGCTGCGGGCAGGATGGGATGCCATCCAAAGTTAGATTTCTCTTGGTTTAGAGAAGAGTAGTGACAGTGTTGATAGCGATTGCAAAATCCATCTCCAGGTTGGGGTGTTGATGTGATCTGTTTGGAAACACATTAACTTTTTTCAGCGACTATCGGAACCTACTATATCATGTGTGCTGTGAAGAGAGATGGGAAGGTGCTGTTTCCACCATTAAATATTTGGAGCAGTAGAGGTCACATGTAACTGGACTATGATACTATTTTTGAAATAAAAGCAGGAGGGAGGGAATATTTTATTCTTTGTTTACCATTTTTTCAACTGCTGACAAACACAGAATGACCTCCTACTGTGAACAGTTTGGTTGTTCTTCTTTTCTGCCCACGGTGGATGAGAGAGACCTCACTCATAAGACAACACTGATCCCTTTCCATCCTATCTGTGTTTAAAAGTCTACACGTTCACATATTTGTATTTACCCATAAAAGAAGGACGGGGCAGGGAAACATTTATCTGAAAACTTGATCAAACTGCTGCTGCCAAATGGGGGATGTGTGTAGGATTAGAAGCTGAAGATCTTTCTTGCTGACAGTAACACTAGTCAAAAAGACTTCTAAACAGATATCATATGTAAGATGTCTTTTTAAAATGAAGATGAATTTGAACAAGTCTTGTATTTACTGAAGTTCACCTAATGGTGACAGTACACATTCATCTAGGTGGCCTTGTAATGAAGGCACAGTGCAACAGTAGCTCTTAATTAGCGTATTTTCCGGAGCTACTTCAGTAAATCTGATGGCTGTGTGTGGCTTTGGCCACATTTTTAAGCTACAGTTTTCAGAGAGTCTTCTCGTATCTGTGAGAGGAGGCACATAGATACGCTAAAAACTATTGCAGTGCGATCTACGTGCTGCATGTTGAGAAAGAAACAAACTACCTGCACGGCGATTGATGTGGGGCAGTGGGTAGACACGTGCATTGGACTGCACACCAGCAGAGCTAATTGTGTGGTATGGTCAGTCTGACACATCTCAGTCTTCTTTTGTGAAGTGTCACTAATGTTACAGTGCCTCTTGCAGGCCAGGAAGTGTTGCTGGAGATGACTCTGTGATGTAGCCCTATCAGAAGAGAACAGTAAACCAAATGTTGACACTTCAGAATTTTGCTGTACTTTGCCATGTGACTTTGTGTTGTTGGCACCAGAGAATGTAATCTGTTTCTTTTCCCTGGTAAGAAAAGGGACAAGGAGAAATAGCACCATAGCTGGTCTTGGAGGCCAAAAATTTCAGCTGCAGCAGAAAGGAAAATTTCTCCAGCAGTACTGGGAAGTGACAGGCATGTCACTGGTGACAACAGCCTGCAATGAGAGGGGAGACTGGGTTTTTATGAGAACGTGCTAGCGCAGCTTAGCAAATCCAGGGCAGAATCCTGTAGCAAAAGTAAAATAGTAGGCAAGTCACTGGCCAGTTTAGGGAACTACTTTGAGCTCAGAATGGGAAGACAGTGTATGTAACTCATGAATTGCTGTTGTATTGTGCACTCTGACACTACCTCACAAAAGTTATTTCATAATAGAGCAAAGATTTACTGTGGGGGTGGATTTGCAAGTGTGTGGGTTTTAGAAGTGTTTTTTTTCTAAGTGAGTTAGGTGACTGAATAAATTATTCAATTTATT
This sequence comes from Ceryle rudis, assembly GCA_033439905.1. Taxonomy (NCBI): domain Eukaryota; kingdom Metazoa; phylum Chordata; class Aves; order Coraciiformes; family Cerylidae; genus Ceryle; species Ceryle rudis. Next base: position 37,554 of record JAAGNO010011065.1, on the reverse strand, counting down.
GAATAGAGAAGAAGCAAACTGCTTCCAAAGATGTTCTCAGATTCAGATCTGCCTTTTGGAAAATTAATATTAAAGTAGTAGTGTTACTCCAGATGCCAGAGGGATTCACACAGAACATTAGAACATCCTTTTCTCAATTTGTAAATATTTCTCATATCTCTGTTCATTTTTTTTGTTTTAAAGTGAGTCTCTGTGTATGTCTGTAGCTTTTCTACTTCTGTGCTGTAGCTACAGATGATCATCTCTGAAGTGTTCTTTTTCTCTTAATTTTGTTGCTTTTGCTTCATATTACAGAGAAGTTACACAATTGAATTTATGATTTTCCTGTTACCTCATGGCAGAACATAAGTGTACTATAATAAAAACTAAAAGGACAGTGGTTCAGGACCAAGTGAGAAGAGAGTAGTAGTGGAGAGGAACAGGTTGTATGAGAAAAGGCTGGGGAACAGACATGTCAGACACCACTGAGTCAGCTTGGGACCACCTGGGCCACTGTGGAAGGAGGGCAGGGCAGGGTGGTGGGGAGGGCTGATGTCTGCCCTGTTCGGAAGGACCCTGTCACCAAAGATGCCTTCAGTTTCTGTCTGCTAGTGCCAGAGAGCATAAGTAGCCCTTCAGGATCCAGTCCTTGCCCTTACAGCTTGTGATCCCAGCTAGACCCACGCTGACTCTGGATTATGAGGCAGTGGCAGCTCTTCCTTGTATTTGGTTCTGCCTCCACACCCACCACTGCCATTCTCCATTTTGAATAAGGCTGTGCCTGAGAATGGGGGAGGTATTTGATCAGTTGATTTCTTGTCCGTCTTGCTTTGAAACTGTCATAAAGACAGGAACTGCTGCTGCCACAATGCCCATAGATCTGCAAGTGTATTCACTGCTTTAAGTGGTTTGTGTGCCACAGTTGGAACACTCATGGGCAGTGCTGCATGACAGTTTTGATTAAGACATCAAGTCGGAGTAATCAAGGTTACAAGATACAATTTGGAATAGAGGAGGAGCAGCAGCAGCATTTCTGAGGCTCTGGAGTTCTGCTTCTCTGGGTGAAGTCAGGATGAGTTGGGTTTCTGTCACTCAGAGGTTACTAAGTAACTTAAAACTCTCTTTTTACTGCTCTTTTTAGGTAATGTTTCAATAATCACATTACCAGTTTCCAGCACCAACTCCCCAACAAAGATTTTGCCAAAAACCTTAGGACCAATCAATGTGAATGTCGGACCCCAAATGGTAAGTTTTGCAACTCTGTTTGCTAACTTGTGTAACTAGCTGTGTGACTTCCTGTTGATGCAATATGGAAATACAAAAAACAAAGATGTGAACAGTCTTAGGAACTTGCTGCTTCCTGTCTCGGGTGCGAGCTAAAGTGCCCCATCTGGATGGGAAAGTGATGAAGCGTGGGTACAGCAAGCATGGCGTGCCAGAATCGCCACTCCCAACGATCCTGTACGTGACCTTAGGGGATACCTATATTCCAGACTTCGAGTGGAAACCACTTTACCAGCTGACATTTTAACTCCAAAGTGTATTAAGAAAAAAAAAAAAAAAATCTGATTAAGAATGTTATTGATACTCTTTTGAATATTTTGAGTCATGTTCTCACTGGTAAATCTCATTAGAGATTTAACTTGTTGAAACTACTCTTCTTAGAACTGTCTTTTTCCTGACAGTGATAACTGTATAAGAGCAAGTATTTTAGGGATTTTTTTGGATCTGGTTTTGAGACTATTTTGGCCAAAGAACTAAATAGGCAAGACAGTGAACTGTTTCTAGTACCCTGATTGCTACTTGCCAAGCGCTTCGCCTGACTGCAAGAACCATCTAATGGGTGTGCCATCCACTTTTTAAAGAAACTGATTCAGTCTGTAGGTGTAAATTTACCAGTGTAAGTATTACTGATAAAACGTTAGTACTTAATTACAGGGATTTAACACTTCCTACAGATCCTCCATTTGCTAAATTGGAGCGAGGTTTTCTTTTTCTATTTTATTCTATGTGGTGAATTTGATTACTGCAGGCACGCTGGAAAAATGTTGTCTGTGAAGATGGAATTAGTCCTCTGAAAATACACAATGTAGCATTTTTTGTGAAAGCAAACACTCAGTAGTAAATTGCAATGTGACACTGAAGTTGTATACCCATGAATTGTATACCCATGGCAGCTCTGGCCCTGCATCCAAGAACTTGCAGCTTTACCAATAAGTTGTAGAGAGGTGGATATCTGTGGTTGTGAGGGTCCGTCAGACCCAGCACTGCCCAAGTGGGGAAGGGCTCTGGGTGAGCGTGCTGCTGGCGTCCGTCTCCACTAGATGGCACCAGGGGATAGAAGCAGATGGGACAGGTCGGTCTTGAGAACACCCGAACGTCAGTTTGCTCCCTTGGTTACAGTGGTTCTCACAAGAAAATATGGAGATTGAACATAAAATACTTCTTCGATACACGCACTTGACATGTGATTTACTAGGCATCAGCAGAACAATGTGAAACCTCAGAGAGGGTGGAACGTGGTGCAATTCATTTCAGTATGTAAAATGTTTAAAACCTTTTCTCCCTCTCACGTGTTTGCCGTATGCTGGCAGAACTGTGTGCTTACTGCAAATAAACATTTATAGTGTTGCAGGAAGTGATAGAAAAACTTAGTGGATTGGGTTAATGTTGAATTGAAAGATGGCATTAGTGATTCCCACTGAGGTACTGGTGTTACGCTGCTGCTGGACTTAAGCAAGCTTCTAAAAATTAATCATTCTATCACAAAAGGTTTCTGACTTCAAGTCAAAGTAGCAGTAAATGATAAAGGTTGGTACCTTTCCTGTGCCTGCATGCAGTGTGTAAAGCAGCCAGACAGGGATCTTATATTTTCCAGTATCAGCCAGTAAATACCCAACTTGTACGTGTGTTTCGGTTTTCCCAAATTTCTGCTTTCGCTTGTTTATGTCAAGCTTTCCACTTGCAAAAATAAATGAGATAAATTTATGTTTTCAAGATAAAAGATACATACATGTAATCACAGTGTGGTGTCAGGAGGGATGTGAGAGAGTTTTCAATGAGCTAAGGAAATGGGAAATTCTCCAGGTATCTTTTTTTATGCTTGTTTAAACAACATTAATGGACAGTAAACAAAGTATCTGCTGTATACTTACGTTGGTGTTGGGTAAGTTAAGTAGTAAAGGAAACGACGAAGTTTAATATAGTAGGTACTCAAAATGTCAGTTACAAATGGAGTAAAGTAAAATAAAGTTTAAAAAAGCAAAGATATGAGTAAAAAGCATCGTTCAAGAAGCTTTGGTGTGAATCTTACCATATTGAAATCAAAATAAATTAGCATATGTTTTATTTTAATGATTAACTAATTAATGGTGCTTCATTTTTAAATACTGTCTAAATTCTTCTGGCGACCTACTTTAAAGAACGAGCTTAGATGTGATTTAAAAATTGAGGCCAAGTGTCTTAGTGTTAGCAACCTTTGTACATAATGATTTCACCAGCTTTGAGTAAAGGTAAATTCTATCTATAGTGTACAGGCTTTACATTTAATTCCATAGGTACAATATCATGTTACTAGCTTGCTGGAATGCCTTGAGGTCTTGTGAATGCCAGAAACTGCAGAGAATGCTTTGCCTGCAGCTCAGATTGTCTTTGGTACCAAAGACAGACAATTATAAGAGAAACCAATTAGGAAGGAGCCTTTATTGATTACAGTGATTACAAGAAATTGTCTAGACACACTTTAAAAGAAACAGATATATAAAGGAGCAGATCCTATCTGCCATACCTAGTAATTATTTCTGTTTGTCTACATCTTGTCATGTGAATTATATAGTAATATAATTTCTGAATTTCATAGATCATAAGCACATCACAAAGACTGACCAGTTCAGGGACTGTTCTGATTGGGAGTCCATATAACGCAGCTCCAACAATGGTCACACAGACACACATAACAGAAGCTTCTGGATGGGTCCCAGGGTAAGATGTTTGTTTTATTTAAAGATGTTTGAGTCTCTGTTGAGATTTTTTTCCCTTTATTTATACTGTTATATCAATATCTTGGCTTGCAGCTTCTAGTTCTTGAACAACTTAAAAGGAGTATCTTCTTTAGCCTATTATGCACTTGAGATGTCTGGAGCATGTGAACACAGAAGTATAAGCACCAGTCATTTCACTGGCTGTTGTAATTTTGTATTTTGGTGCTATCTGTTTGTGAACAAGGAGAGTCAAAAATTCATGAGTCCAGTTAAAAGAAGCCTTTATTTTTTTCATAAGTATAGTATATCCAGTTAGCTCTGCTGTTGATCTTATCAGCAGGTGCCAACAAGGGAGGAACTGTCAAAACCCCTTCAAGAGGCATTTAAGAATAAAGCTCTAGTGGAAAATTTTGAATGTAACCACTGTTGTACTTTTGTTATTATTTTGCAGTAGTAACAAGTTCTTGTGGGGTTCTGAGGTACTCCAGAGTAACATCACTATCTCTTCTCAGGGAATTTGGTCTTTACAGTATTTCATGATTTTTTTTTTTTTTCTTGACACCAGTACTGCTGAGCTTATCTGTTCTAAGACAGAGGAGGTGCTTTGCCTCTGAGAATTAAAAAATGTATTTCTTTATCAGAGTTAATTTTTCTAAACAGGTGATGAACGTCAATAGTAACTTTCAGCTTACTGAAAGCTGGAAAAATGAAGCATCTAGAACGTGGCAGAAATGAGAGTATAATGTTTGTGCCATGACTGTCTTCATTCTGTGCTGTAAGCAAGAACTGTCACAGGCTTGTACTTCCAGTCGCTATATTCCCACCATAGAATCAGTAGAGTTCATGCCCAGCTGAGCAGTTTTTAAGCTTGATTTTTTTTTTTTTTTCTGAGTACGTGTTTATCTCCTCAAATACCTTGGAATTCACTTAGTTCTGATTTACTTGAACAAGCTGTCAAAGATGACTTTGTTTCTGCAAGTTTTGTGAAGTGTGGAGTCCAAACAGAAGTTTTTTCAGTACTCAGAGCAGGGAAAAGCTGTAGTGTCTGTTCGCAGCTTGCAAAACCAGACAGTAAATGCCCATTAGCTTTCTTAAGCTTCAGCCAAACCCAAGTGATGGAGATTCCCAGAAAGAAGCCTTGTTGCAATGTATCAGCCACCACTGCAAAGGAGAAGCACCATCCTTCTGTTTCTATACTGTCAAAATCTGAACTCATTATTTCCAGTGAGCCTAACTTCTGGTTTGCCCATAAAAAGGAGCAAGAAGCTCACCAGACTGGCCAGTCAGTATCGAGTCCTGCAGCAGTCCATACAGTAGGTCATATTTTCATCTGAAGAACAGATGTGAAGAAGGGTCTGTGATACTGCTGAACTAAGCAGTGAGCCCTTGCTGAAAACAGTTCGAGAGGGCTGCAAGTCCAGACTCCTTGCTTTACCCATACTTTATTCATCTTCACACATTCCAAATTGTTTCCAGAATCAAAAGAGGTAGAGGCATATTCGTTCTCAGGGCTTCCTACAGCCTCTGTCAGCCTGGCTTACAGAGCAGGGGGCAGCTCTCATTCACTGCTGCTCGGGGCCCTGCCCCAGCTCTGCTGCATCAGACCCCCTCGCTGTGCGGCAGGAGCGATTAAGCACCATGGACAGGGATTGTCAAGACAAAAGTCCCGCGGTTGGTGCTGAGGAAGATGTCTGCTGACAGGTTCTGGATCTCACAACCAAATACACGCAAACTGTCATGGCACAGATCTTCAAATCCATCACTTATGTGAGCAGACTCCCTTCGTGACTTTATCAGGTTTTTAACTGCGTGAATATCGGCCGTGAGCCCTGGTTTTGACACTGCAGGGTAACGGCGTGAAGTAACTTACCAATAGTTCTCAAGCAACGTGCATTCAACCAGCTGCAAGAATAAAAACCAAGTTTGGAATACAACTTCTGAAGTCAGCTTGCTGTAGCGAATAAACAACGATAAGGAAACTGGCAGTGATTGGCGACTGCCACTCCCAATGCCAGATTCACCTCAACTACTTCAGCTCTGCATGCATAAGCTCCAGTAGGAACGTGGTTTGTGTTTTACCTTGTTTTTTGTTTAAAGATACCAAACATTCTATGGCCTGAAAATACATGATATATTTTATGTGCTGTTTAATGGTATTTTTCTTCCACATGGAGGAATTTTAAATAGGAATTTTCAAAGGAGTCCAGCTTCTCATTTTTCACAGGATTTGATTATCTAGTTCACATCAGTACTTCCTATATCATAGAACCATAGAATGATTTAGGTCAGAAGTGACCTTAAAGATCATCTAGTTCAAACCCCTCTGCCATGGGCAGGGACACCTCCCACTAGAGCAGGTTGCTCAGAGCCCCATCCAACCTGGATTTGAACACATCCTGTGATGGAGCATCCACAACTTCCCTGGGCAGCCTGTTCCAGTGTCTCGCCACCCTCATAGTAAAGAACTTCTTCCTAATTTCTAACCTAAATCCACCTATCCTCTTCCTGTTTGAAGCCATTGCCCCTTGTCCTATCACTACAGGCCTTTGTAAACAGTCTTGTAGGTCCCCTTCAGATACTGCAAGGCCACAAATAAGGTCTCCCTGAAGCCTTCTCTTCTTCAGGCTGATCAAGTCCAACTCTCTCAGCCTGTCCTCTTAGGAGAGGTGTTCCAGTCCTCTGATCATCTTCTCAGCCCTCCTCTGGGCCCACTCCAAAAGGTCTATATCTTTCTTTTGTTGTTATCTCCAGAGCTGGGCACAGTACTGCAGGTCAGGTCTCACCAGTGCAGAGTAGAGAATCTCCTCCCTCAACCTGCTGGCCATGCGTCTTGAGATGAAGCCCAGGATACTCATGTGGAGCTTTTCATCAGCCGGCACACCCAAGTCATCCTTCTCAGGACTGTCCTCGATCCATACTCTGCCCAGCCTGTACTTGTGCTTTGGATTGCCCCAAACCAGGGGCAGGACCTTGCACTTGGCTTTGCTGAACTTTGTGAGGTTGGCATGGGCCCACCTCTCAAGCCTGTTGGGGTCCCTCTGGATGGCATCACATCCCTCCAGCATGTGGACCACACCACTCAGCTTGGTGCAAACTCGCTGAGGGTGCACTCGATCCCACTGTCCGTGTCACCAACAGAGATGTTAAACAGCACCAGTCCCAGTACCAATCCACTGTAATTCCAGATGAAGTGACTTTCCTAAAATCATACAGGCAAAGCATGGTAAAACTGGGAATAGAACTAGTCTAGAAGTGAGCTCAGACAACCTCTGAAGTCCTACCCACCTTCTCTCCAGTTTGTCAAGCTGTGTGTGCTGTTTCCTTTCCAGTAAACATGTAACAGCAAATATTAGTTCCCATCTAGGGCCCATATACATTGATTTTGTTGGTCTAAATATGTAACGTCGTTTTCATCCAAGTTGCAATTCTCTTTCCTTAGGGACAAAAAGCGGACTCGAGAATTCGTAGAATCAGACTTTTCAGAAAGGTGAGTATTATTGAACGTATATATATTTTATGCATACAGTCAAACCTGTTTTACTTCTTCAGGCCTGCCTTTCAGACAGGCAGGTGTCCAGTTCCCACTCTCAGTTTTCACTCCTCCACGTGAAAGCTGTGATTCCTTGTAGCTCTAATTCAGTACTCTTTTCTTAACCACTTCCCGATAACTACCTTTGCTGTTGGAGATGATACCGGGAGGTGTCGGAGAAAAACCAAAGCACCTCTTCAGAAACAGGATTATTCTAGTTTTCAATGTGAGAAATACTTGTGAAGAGATGATGTTGTCCATTGCTTCCAAAACTTTGTTGAATGTATTCAAGGTGGTTTTGTTTACCTGTAGGGGGTTACTAAAATTGAATAACTGTCTGGAGATTGGGAACTTTTTTTTTTTTAAATCCTTCTAGTGTTTCTTTCCAGTCTGCTTTTTCTTCTGGCCTTCTATCCAGTGCTCTGTTTCCTTAAATAAATACAAAATTTTGAAAAGCACTCCTGTATTTTTATGTTTTGCTTAGCTTGTCGCTGTTGACAGAACTAGACCCTTTTCTGTAAAGTAATAGATCTCCCTGAAACAGATTAGAGAAGCAACTTGCAAAACTGTAATAAAAAAAACCTTCAGACAACACAAGTGAGCTTTTAAAGGCTTCTCTTGAAATATGCATGCAAATCCAGCTTGTGTGGTAAAAGCAGTTGTTCCCACTTTTCCTATTTATCATTAGCTAAGCTCTTGCTTTTCTGGAGGAAGAAAGTGAGTATAAAATAACCCTGACAGTTCCCACTGACTAATTTGGCACCATAAAAGCCAATTAATATGTACCGACACAAGAGATTCTTGTATCTCCGTCTTAGCTATGATGGCTCGGATACTAAACGTGGTCTTCAGGAGAATCAAGGCATTGTCCGCTGTATTGTAAACAGGGATGTCTGCGCCTTTCTATTTTAAGCACAAACATGAGACTTTCTATAAATCTGGATTCCAGGCACATAAACACTCTATGAGATTTGTCCCATTTATTTTTGCTTGCACTTCTGTGAAACTACCTGGAGGTGAATTACAAATCCAGTTTATTAAGCATCTGCCCAGTAGGATGTGTTCAAATACTGTCAATGTAGAAATTGCCAAGAAAGGAAAGGGGCTTCAGTGTAGTTTTGCTAATTTGTGAGAAACAAGAAACTGATTCAAAAATGTAGAACACTTTTGGTTTTCATTACAGTTTTCATTTTCTTTATTATGAGTCCCGATTCCTGCTGCAAAAAGTAGACCTGTTGCTGTGTAACAAAGTACCTTATTAACATGTGATGTATTAAAATAATTGCTTTTATCCTTTCAGTAAGAGAAGCAAAAAAGGAGATAAAAATGGGAAGGGTCTGAGGCATTTTTCAATGAAAGTGTGTGAAAAAGTTCAACGTAAAGGAACAACTTCATACAATGAAGTCGCTGATGAGCTAGTGTCAGAATTCACGAATTCTAACAGCCACCTAGCTACAGACTCGGTAAGGAAATACGTGTTGAAATTTGTTACAGTATCACAAAAGTGTCTGCTTTATTATGGGATTCTGTCCCTTCTGTTTCTGTGCTGTCCTGGCACGCTCCAGCGTTCCCTTCACACAAAGACTTATCCTCTGAAAATTAAAAATTTAGAATTAAAATTAACAATTTAACTCTATTTAATTTATAAACAAAATAGACAAGTCTGCCAAGAGAATTATCTATTTTAAAAGGCCACTCTTATAGCCACCACATGTGGTCTTGTCAGGCTTTCCAGCTGTGAGAGGCTTGCCATGATGGGAATTTGCTGCACAGATGCTTCAGGCAGGCCCAGAGCTGCCGTTTGCAACTGAATGTGCCGTGTGCTATCCAAGTAGCAGCACAGATGAAGGCATCGTGTTTTACCACTCTGACTTCAGCTGCCATTTTGGCTTTTTATCTCCTGTGTATCTATGAAGGGTGTGTACAGTCTTTTTTTCCCCTTTTTTAATTTTCCTGTTGTAATTAATGCTGTATTGTTTTCTTAGCAGGCTTATGATCAGAAAAATATTAGACGAAGAGTTTACGATGCCCTTAATGTCCTGATGGCGATGAACATAATTTCAAAGGAGAAGAAGGAAATCAGATGGATTGGCCTTCCTACGAACTCGGCTCAGGAATGTCAGAATCTAGAGGTAAAGTGAGGTAGATGGGAAATTCTGTATAGCTCACAGGTTGCGAGATGCCATTTATGCTGCTCTGCTTTTGAAGAGGGGTTGTTTTTTGTCAGTTCGAATTTGATACACTTTGATTCTTGCACGCTATGAAAATTGCAGCTAAATCTAATTCCAGTTTGAAGCCATTGCCCCTCGTCCTGTCACTACAGACCTTTGTAAACAGTCCCTCCCCAGGGATCTGTAGGTCCCCTTTAGATACTGGAAGGCTGCAGTAAGTCCTCTCTGGTGCCCTCAGGCTGAACAAGTCCAACTCCCTCAGCCTGTCCTTGTAGGAGAGGCGTTCCAGCCCTCTGATCATCTTCTCAGCCCTCCTCTGGGCCTACTCCAACAGCGCCATTGTCTTTCTTGTGTTGGGTGCTCCAGAGCTGGGTGCAGTGTGGCATATATTTAAAAGGAGACCAATTTTCTATTAAAATCTGTACTTGGAAATGCTCTTCAAAGGAAATTAATTGGAAAAATATTTCCTGCTAGGACCTCTAATACTAGGTAATTAACTAGGTTTAGTTAATTGGTTATTTCCAATAATTTTCCAGCAACTTAAGAGTTACCACGTATATGCAGGGACACCAGAATTTATTTGCCCAAATGTTGCTTGTCCTTCAGGCCATACTCTATAAATAAAAAGCACAAGTTACTGTATTCACTGCAGAGTGCCGCAATGTCTGTCTGTAAGTACGCATTGATATGTATGGTATTTGTGCTACTTCTGACATTAAATATCTTAAAGGGTGGGTGGGATGCCTCTCCAGGACAGCAATTTTTTTTTTGTGCACCTTCATTTACATCACTAGATGTGGTCAGAAAAAACCTCTTACTATAGTGTGGACATTACAGCAACTCAGAAAATAGATCCAGCCAAGCAGTCAGTATGCATATGTTCAATCATTACACACTGGGGTTCTTTTGGGGAAAAAAAAAAGGATAAATCTACATTTTGCATGCATTCATGTAGCATGTAACCTGTGCGTTCAGCATAGGTTATTGTTAGAAGTGCAGAACTTGAATTTCATCGTGTAATGTACAATGATCATCTGCTGTTCGCGGTTTCAGGCTGTAATTAGATACGCACAAATTGGAAGCCATGCATATTTTCTTAAAATGTTGCTTCCTATGACATGATAGAAAAGAATAGAAAATAAAGCTGCATTTTCATGGTGTGAAAATCAGAATTGTTGCTTTAAAAGCTGTATAAAGTGCCAACTCTTCTTACGCTGTAATTCCATAATAAGATTATAAAAATGAGAAATGGGTACAAAAAAGCTTGTATATAGAATCCATGCCTAAATTATATCTGTATTGTTAGAGTTTTATGACTTATAAGAAAATCATCTACTGTGCTCTGAAGGAAGCATTTTAAACACTAAACCTGGGGGGAGAGGGGGATAACCACCACAAAGCGACACTGTAAATAAAATAGGAGTCTTTATGCAAGATAAGTTTTAAAAGACAGCATCATTTAGTCTCAATAATTGAATGAAAAGATAATTTAAGAGTTTAATATTTTGGGGAGCAGTGATAGAGCGTTGGCACCAACAGGATGTTGAGGAAAAACACCTGCTTAACATAACTACTGTCTTCTTCAGTGTTCAGAACACTGTTTAATGTCGGTTGTATCTGCAGTATGAGTAGGCGGCCAGTACCATTGCTATCCCAAACACTGCATATTTAAGTTGAAGGTAACTTTGCTGCATAAACTGGCATTAACAAATTGTTGCAAGAAATGGATTCTGTGCTCGTGTAGAAAATGTTATTTGTAGCCTCTTTTTGTTGCTGGAACCTTGTTAGTTTAATCAAGTCTCAAATGAGTAGTTGAAACAGGAAATGGATGTCACTGGAAAGATGCTGATTATGATCCTGAGCCCAATCTCCACACATTTTTGTCTATCATCTTGCAGCTAGGAGAGCAGTGCACAATTCCAGAAGAGTGGAGGGCGAAAGAGGGAGAAAAAAAACCCAAAACACCCTCAAGCAAGTGTTTACTTTGGTGCTAATCAGCACTCGGGGCACAAAACAAAAGAGGAGTGAGTAGGGAAATAATACAGTCTTTTCTAATAATTGATTCTCTACTGGGGTGACAGTTGGAGACAAAGAAAGAAATTAGTTTGTCAGACCTGTTTATGGAGAAACTCATGTGACTATGGAATTCGTCTGTTTGAAAAAGAATATATATGCCAAATGGGTAGGGCTGAAAAGACTTGTGCAGTTTACTTACTGTGCCACGGAATTCACACCAATTACAAAGAAAATAACGGATTTTGTAGTGGTCCTAGCACACTGATGTAGCTCTGGAGCCTCCAGTTTGGCACAAGGGAACAGACAAGGTAACTAAGGAAATATTTTGATACATTTACATTTATATTTTAAGATAGAAAAACAGAAGCGGATTGAAAGGATAAAAGAGAAGCGAGCCCAACTACAAGAACTGCTGCTGCAGGTATATTTAATTTTAATTTTTTTTCTAGAAATGAAATAATCAAATGCAAATCTTACATGTTAAAACTTCTGAAGTTGTTTCTAGATGTATTTAGCAGCTTTGATATGCTAGGGACAAAAAGTCCCACTTGTGACCTTTCTGGATTCTAGTAGAAGGACCTGTGACCCTCACTCTTTGGTTCCTTTTTACTGTTGTACACCAGCACGCTGCACCTGTCTGCCACAAGCTTCTCTAAGTCTTCTGCTGAGTTTTTGCCAACATTAGTGGCAATGGGTCTCTTTTGAGTCCCCTTTGTTGACTGCAAGTCATCCCAGAGTTACCTTCTCTGAGTAGTTCTTACTGGGAAATCTCTCTGAGATTCTAAGCTATGAAATTTACAGCTGAACTTGTGTAACTGTGGACAGAGTTGTTTTGGGGTAGACAGACATGTCTGGATCTTAGAATAGAAGACTAGCAAAGCCAGCTCTTTTATACTCCAACATGCACCTTTGAGATCACTTCAGGTTTGGCTTTGATTGCAAAAATATATTTCAAATGCATCTTCACTTATAAAGTAACATTTTATAAATACACTTAGGAGCATTCTTAAGTGTTTTGGTCTGTGCAGACTTCCAGTAATTTAAATGGAATCAAACTTTTTAATTAGCTTACAAGCAATAAGGCTATATTTTTTTTTTTTCCCTGATGCAACTACATTGATACAATTTTCATGTAATTAGGTAGGTACTGAAACTTTTAAATACCTGATGCTTCTCCTTTTTTCATTACCAAAACCATGTTTCTTTACATAGGACACAAAATCTGACTCTATCTGTCCGACCTAATAAATTAGCAGCTTCTCTAAGAGTAGCATGAAATTTTTCTGGTGAAAATAAGGCCCTCTTAACTTACTGGTCTGAAAATGACAGAGTTGCAGTCCCTTACTATCTACAACTGTCATTATCTCCTTGGTTACATTCACTGTCAAATGGTTTGCCAGTCCTTTGGGATTCTGTCTATCCATCTTCCCCTTAAGTGGAATAAGTAGTACTTCAGTGTGGGTAAATACACTTCCAATGCCTCAAATAACATTTCCTAGGAAGATTTTCATACATATGCAGTCAAAAGAATTCAGTAGAGAACGAGTGGTTTCATTAATGCCTCCTGTTTAAAAACTTTCAGAGAAGAATTTCAAAACTAACTCTTTTGAGAGACAAAAGAGAGTCATGGATGAGAAGGGGAAGAGAATATAGATCACGGGAAGTGGGGGAATGCTGTAACTGCTGTTAACTTTTGTTTCAGTGTAACTAGCTCCTAGTCTGAGGTAAGTACACGTATAGAATAACAGAGAGGACCTCTGACTCCAGGAACAGGGAGTCATTCTCCACCGAGCTTTATTGCTCCTTTCTTGTTTCTTCTCCGGGGATTGTAAGATTAGCATATGTGTGAAAAAATCCTGTGTTTAACTTCTGTTCCTGGTGAGCTTCACTAGTGCAGGCCACAACTTTTTGAAAGAAAATTATTGGAGACGTTTAGAGTTGGTAAATAAGAGCTATGGAGTTCCACTTTCTGGAAACACTGATGTCTGGAAATGCTGATGTCTCTTTCATTAGTCAGTGATCAGTTTTTCTTTCTTCCTTTTTACAGCAAATAGCATTCAAAAACTTGGTGCAAAGAAATCAGCGAAATGAACAACAAAATCAAGGCCCTCCAGCTTTGAACTCAACAATACAGCTGCCTTTCTTAATAGTCAACACTAGCAAAAGAACAGTTATAGACTGCAGCATATCAAGTGATAAGTGAGTGTCTGGGGAATCAATTTTTACATTTTTGTGTGTGTGCATGGTCTTGAATTTGTCTTGGTTGTAAAAGGCACTTCAGGCTGACATTTCAAAGAGCATTTACTGCACAGGAGAAATAACTGTATGAAACTGTACAGCAAGGCAGAACTAGCTTTTAATGAAGCCATGTGGTAGTGCTTCTGAATTCTTACTCCTAACAAGCCGTGAATGTATTTTGTCAGAAGCACAAGGTCATCCATGTAACACAAAAGCAACATCCTAGAGGTGTTAATAACAACTTTGGAAGTGTCTTTTAATAGCAAAAAAGTTGCACCTAGCTCTTAGAAGGAAAAAAAAGGAAGGAAACTCTATATAAATTTGAAATACAGTCTTTGTAAGCAAACTGCTATAGTTGTACTCTTACATTAGTCTGAAAATTTTCCCACTTACTTTGGAGTGCTTATACTCTTCATCCTGTGACAATTATGAGGTACTGTTAACCCTTAACTGGATCACAACTAGTTAGTTTATTATCTGAAAATAGCTAGCTTTGCTTGAAATACTGTAGATTAAAGGTTTCACTCTGTGGTATACAGGTCCCACATTGAGCTTCAAGTCAGTTAACACAGAGCAAAAATAAACAGCCTAATCTATTGTACAGTACACTGGTGAAGTGAGCAGTAACAGGCGAAAAAGCAATACTATTAAAAGTTGATTTTTTTGTAGAGAATTGGACTAAAGTCCAGTACATTCTGGGACAAAACTTCTTGAATACTCCCATAAGCACTGCAATTCAGCAAGGTGGGAATTTTAGGATCAATATTGGTTTAGATTAACTATAGTCTTATTTTACAGGCACGCTATACAGTTCTTACTGCACTTTTAAATAGTGCTCTATAATTAGGTTTGAAGTCGTTAAAAAGCTGAAGGGTTTCATACTGCAACTTCGGAACTGCTGCTTTGAAGTGGTGAGAGATTAAACTGGTATTTGGGATCTAGACAAGTCTAACACACTTCTGCAATCTCAAACTGTATGAAAACACTACTCCTGAAAATGAGTACACCAAATTTATTTAAGTTGTTGATATTTAGTTTATATAGCTCAGCTTCAGCATTACCGTCATCTGGAGATCTTTAACTGCACAAGCCAAATTAAACAAACTGGCCACTGTGGTTATTATTTGCGAAACTGATTAGTGGCAGCAGCGCTATGTAGATAAACAGTGCTGGGAACTGCTGGTGTTTAAACCACTGTTACATTGGTCTGATAAAGCAGCTGGCAAAAGTGATTACTTGGTTTGGAGAATTTAAGTTCCGCAGTCTGTTGGAGAATACCCGCTGCCTAACCCTACTGGTCAACTTGAGTCCCTGCCTTCTTTCTTCTCCCATATAACTTTTTTATAAAGCATAGGTTTTTCAGTATTTATGATGTAAAAACACGTGATGTCCAATGAACAGATAAACTTACAGCATTAGCTACTCAAAATTGTATTAACAGAGAATCTTCCGAAAGAAAATAATTGCTCAGGAAAATGGTACGTGGAAGGGGATTTTAGAATCATGTTAAACATAGATTTGTGTCTTCTGAGATTTTTCCTATGCAAGAACAGGCTTTATCTAGGGAAAACAGAATGAAATTTCTCCCATGTAAAACAAAAGGGTTACTAGGCAAGTTTTGTTAAGAGCTTGAGAAGGCGGACAGGTGCCATACAACGTACTGGGAGTGACATCTCTGATGTTGGAGTAAAAGCAGTGTCCTCAAATGAAAAGGAAGAAGTTAAAAACATTGAAAAGATGATGCACCCGAGGAGAAAAAACTTATTTAGTGTATCTGGTGCATCTGTGTAAATCCTGTTAGGTCTTAGGGGGGAAAAAAAAAAAAAGGAATCAGAATACCTCGTTTTAAACTTTCAGATACAACAGAGAAACAGTAAGAAACTTGGAAAATGAGAACATCTCTATTCTAATAGGAAATGCAGGTGATTTTGCACTGGAAATACAATGCTATACATTAAACATGTAGGAGGTAGGCTCTTGTACCCTTACAGAAAGAATTGCCTGCAAAGGCAGAAAATCCGGAGTAAATTCATTGTTGATCAAACTGCACTTAGCGTGGGAAAGGGACAGGAGCTGTACACAAACTTTGCATACACAGTGTTGCCCTCTGGACCTAATTTTTAGCATTGAATAGTAAGATGGCAGCCCAGTAGGTAACTCTGAGAACAAAAGCTGATTTCTCAATAATGTCCAAAATAATGCTGAGAATTATTATGAAAACCAGTAAGAAATACAGTGTAACACTAGGTGTATATATAGTGTTTCTATCTGGGATCCTGTATGCTGTCTTGTTCTGGGAAAGAGAGTATCACCAGGAGAGAGACACAGGAGGACATCAAGAATGCCTGAAGCCAGGAAAGGGCATTCACAGCCTTGTGGACTCTTTGGCCTAAAAAAGAGAGGACAGTGGATACACAGTTGTCTATAAAATCATGGATGACATGGGAAATGTGCACAGGGACAGCTGGACATAGTTGCTTATTAAAGTTGAGAGACTAAGAGAAGACACCAGGTGACAGGTTGACAGGTTTTAGACAAAAACAATTTAAGTGATTTTATAAGTTAGTCTATGCACAGATCATAACATTTCAAAGAATGGTAGGGCTTGGAAGGGTCTTCTGGAGAGCGTGTAGTCCAACGCCCATGCTAAAGCAGATTCACCTAGAGCAGGTTGCCCAGGACTGCAGGGTGGGTTTTGAATATCTCCAGAAGAAGGAGACTCCAGAACCTCTCTGGGCAGCCTGTTCCAGGGCTTTGTCACCCTCACAGTAAAGAAGTTTCTTTTTATGTTCAGATGGAACTTGCTACGTTCCAGTTTGTGCCTGTTGCCCTTTGTCCTGTCGCTGGGCACCACTGAAAAGAGGCTGGTCCCATCCCCACCCTTTACGTATTATAGGCATTGATCAGCTCCCCTCTCAGTCTTCTCTTCTCCGGGCTAAACAGACCCACGTCTCTCAGCCTTTCCTCGTAAGAGATGCTTCAGACCCCAGATCATCTCTGTTGCCTTAGATGTTGTTCATCAGAAGTTTACATGTCCGGTCCCCAGGAGAAAATCCTCAGATAGCTACTAACAGCAAAAGTGGAAGTGTCTCCTGTCAGAGGCTACAGGTCGCTAGAAACTGCACAGGAGAAATATTACCTTAAGTTTCTTTGTTTGGAAACTTGTGGGGGAAAATACTTTCTATTGTCCAGTATTTGACCACAACACGTGGGAGGAGAAATGCAGGAGAAATACAGCCTTCAATCCTGTACCATAAAAGCCGAATTCAGTTACTAGTTAAGTAGACAGCTTGCTGGTTGCCACTTGGTATGACACCGGTCTCCGATCCCCATCTGCGTAAACACAGTTACGCGACTTTAGCTGTCTAGGTATCAGGAGTGTAATTGTAACAATTAAAGGTACAGCAACACATCTTATTTTCCCTGTTTCTGTGGTTATACTTAAATATAGCTGCATAAACAACAGGTTTTACAAGTAATACCATCTGAGTCACAAAAGAAATGATGCCTGTAACTGATAATTAGACCTAGTACAAAGCATGTTGATTTCTAGCTGAAAATTTTGTGTATAGGCACAAAAGACGTAACTTTTCCAAACTTACTGGATTAGATACAAGGAAATAAGTATTAAAAAAGCTTGTCGGGCAAATCCATGTGACATGAGCTTGGAGAACTCATGGAGAACCCACGAGTGAGTTATCTTTTAAAGACTGTATCTCATCGATGGGTTGCTTTTCCAGGGATAAAGGTTTTGTCAGCAGAAAATGAGGTACTGGGAACAGCCTTATATAGTAATCACTGGACCAGTTCTGTCCAGGCTTTTAATAGCCCGTGATCAATAGCATGAGGCCAGTCCAGATGCCCCTGCTTCTCTTAAAGCTGTATGTTAAGTTTTATCACTATTTCCAATTTCATATGCAAGGAAAAACATTTTGAGAGTCCTGCAGGACAAATGATAGCTTGTGAACATACAGAACTTTGAACAGACTGCTTTGCTAGCTGCATCCAAATGCATCCAAAAAAAAAAGCAAAGTTAAAGCAAGGTAAATAGGTCAGTTCACAGGAGGAATGTTGCACATTAGAACAGAAAGCGAAATGTAAAAGAGGCAAAACCAAAATAGTTATTTCGGTGACAGGGCTGCAGGTGACCTTTAGAATTATTGGATTTAGTGCAAGTGAAGGTTCATGTTCAGTAAGGCCTCCCTCTCCCCTTTGAATCTGTTTAATGAGGTAGAAAAGTTTAGACTTTCTTCCTGCGGTGGTCAAGTTACTTTAATTGAGAAAGTGCCATGTACACCCTGTCAGTATGCCAGTCACAGAAGCAGAAGAGACAAAGTGTTTGCTGCACCTTTGTTTTTTTCCTTGAGGACCCTTTACAGATAATGAAGAACCTAGACACTTAGCTCAGTGCGTACAAAAAAAAAAAGGAAAAAAATAGTCAAAAAAAGCATAGCTGTCTTCTTTTCAAAACGATCTCACTTTGACTTTTTACATGCAGATTTGAGTATCTCTTTAATTTCGATAACGCTTTTGAGATTCATGATGACAGTGAGGTGCTGAAAAGAATGGGAATGTCCTTCGGACTCGAGGCAGGCAAATGCTCAGCTGAGGACCTAAGAACTGCAAAAGCGCTGGTGCCAAAAGCTTTAGAAGGCTACATCACAGGTAAGTTAGATGAGACTTTTATTGTTTCTCACCAAATTCATAACGTTAGTTAACTGAAGCAAATCTAGTGGCATTGACCTACATAGGTATGTACATTTGAAGTTACATGGATGCTGGCTGGGACATAAATGAGCTGGTTTACAGTTAATTTTGGAAGGTTTATCACAGTTGTCCTGTAAACTTAATTCACGCTGATTTATAGCAATAAACTTCTGAGTGAACTGCGTTATGAAGAAAATATTTCTTAACTAATTAAATTGACACTAAGAACTGATTGCCATGGGTCAGTATTCATTTTGAGAAACTGGATGTGTTGAGGAGCAAACTGGAAGGTGTCGGCCCTTCCAAAGTTAAGGAGGAAAAAGAAAGAAAAAGAGCATCCTGAACTGGTTGATTGTAATCCGTACGTGACCCAGCTGCATTCACACTTTGCCTGAGGCAGGTGAACTTTGCTAAGAATTCTCCCCATCTCTGTCCATGTAGAAATGCTCAGTGTACTCTAAATCCATGGATGGTATCCAGGCTTTCCTGTATCCAGTCATTTCCACACTTACTGAACATGTAAA
The DNA here is from genome assembly GCA_033439905.1 of Ceryle rudis. Lineage (NCBI taxonomy): Eukaryota > Metazoa > Chordata > Aves > Coraciiformes > Cerylidae > Ceryle > Ceryle rudis. The sequence goes on along the minus strand of JAAGNO010011065.1, from coordinate 18,410 downwards.
AGAGTGATACTTGGATAAAACACACGGCCAGCAGGTGCCATCTGAGAACCGAGTTTCCCTAAATAAAGCAAGAGCCTCCAAATTGTTCCAGGACAGGTGTCTCATGCGGGGGCCTTTAGCTCCCCTAGTCATCCTGTTTGAACAGGTCACAGTGACTCGATCAAACCTAGATCTCCTTCAGTGTTGCATCACTGGACTAGAGTTGTTACAATTTTTGATCACTCCCTATTGTCAGACTTCTTGCTCTACCCAAAGCTTAAAACTTAGCCCAAATCTGTGTCTCAGGTTTCTGGAGGGACTTAATCTGTAAAGGAAGCGTTATCCAATCAGTTACTGTATACAGACCTCCGGTTTTGAGGAGAGGGGAACAAAGCTATTGCCCTGACTTCTCCACTAACTAGGATTTGATCTTGTTTAAATTACAGTAGCATAAAACTGTCTTTCACACAGGGAGGGTGGAAACCTCAAACATTCGACTTAATGTTTTTAAAACTCTCATAAAATTGATTCCCTTCTGTTGGCAACATTTAATCTTTATGTCAAGATCTTTTAAACGCAGGCTTTATATTAAATGGTATTTTGCTTTGCCAAAAAAAGTACAGTTAAGTAGTCAGAAAGCTGAACATGGGGGGGGTGTATTCTTTGCTGTGTGAGACAGTTAAGAAATTAAAGTTTCATAAAATGTGTGACATCAAAACACTGCTGGATATAAATTAGAATTCAGTTGCATTTACTAAAATTAGTATATTTTAAATGGCTTAATGTTCAAGCTACATCAAATGTGCTTACGTTTATCAACACTCGTGTTTTCCTTGTCCCTTTGTTCTGTGGAGTTTAAAACTAAGAATATTTTATTTTTGGTCAGTTTTGAAATTACACAGCAGATCTTTATAAGGCTGCACTGGTGCCAAAAAGAGAAGTTGAAAGAAATCTTGATTTGTTCCTTGCAATTTCATTCAACTGAATATTATTTACACATTCTTTACCACCACTGTAAAGAAGGGGAAAGGAGAACTGACATCATTTAAGAGTGTTGCAGTCTTCAAGTTACTTAACTGTTTCTGTGTGTCCAGGAGTAAACTAAAATTTCTATTTCGTTTTAAACCTGCATTTATTTTTCTTCAGAGAGTAGAGTTTCTTTACATTTGACAAAAATCCCTGTTGTTACATTATTTACCAAGTAAAATCAGCTTTTAAAGATTAAGCAATAAAACTACATGCCTAAACTGGTGATTAGTAGTTCATTTTATCTTCTTTTTTTAAAAAATCAGTCACACCAGTGTACTGCTGGTGGGGTTTCTGATTGAAAGCATTAAAGGCAAACCAACTGGGATGTTCTTGTGTGAGAAACAAGTGGTTCTCTGTTTCAAAGAAACTAGACCAGAAAAACCCAATCAGACTCTAAAATTGCATATTCTTAAAGGAAGTTGTGATGCGGGTTATTTCCCTAGTAGCAGACCAGCAGCCAGAAACCCAGCTAGAATTTTAATAGTGAGAAATGTATTGATTTTATCTGTTACTCAAAATACCCTGAGGCACGTCATGTACTCGTCAGCGAAGGGTTACATTCAGCTGTTTCAGCCTCTGAAAAAATGAGTTCAGATACTAAATGAGTTCAGATACTAGAGTATGTACATTTATTGTGTTTCTTCTATCTGTTCCTTGCTACTAAATTACACAACACAAATCTAGTTAAGAGCATGAATTGCATAGTTAGAGGTAACTGACAAATAAAGGAAACGGGTTTCAATGTTTTACATTTGCCCAGTTACATATTTTTGGTTAAGTGTAACTTCTTCCCATTTTAACCTTGGCAGTTTTTAGACATTGTTTCTTACGCTGCAAGAGCAGTGAAGCTGAAGGCCCGTCACTGGTTCTTAGAATTCATGGTTACTTCCATCACAAGGTGGCACTTTTAAGTACGTTAGCTTCAATTACTACTAAACAAGGAAAGAAAATCAAGGTCTCCTCACTCTTTATTTACTGAGTAGAGTTATTACAATCAGGATTAAAGTTCTCCCACACTAGCCAACTCCATGAACTCAACTACCACAGAAAGCAGTCCTGTTCTAATAGAAGTAGGAAAGTCATTTCCCATACATTCATTAGTTTGGCGTTAGCCTGGTCAGCTTTTTTTCATATAATTACTGACTCCCGAAGACTTAACAATATTGTAATGCTTGCTAATGGGCCTGGAGAAACAATTGGAAGAATTCAAGTCAGCTCGGTGAAAACTGACAACACTTGGACCATCTCGGATTTTTATTTTTTAATGTAACTTCTAGTTGCAAATAATTTGTTTGGAACTGGTGAACTCATGTTGTGTGCATCAAAACCTTATTAGTGTGGTTTCTTTGCAGGAAGCTTATGTGTTTTAGCCATTTTTCAAGTGTCTTCTAGGTTTGCTATAGGTTTCATGACATTTTAGCAAAAAAATGTTGGGGTTTTCAATATGTATGTTAAGTACTGCATTGGTATGACCCTCAGATGTCTGAGTGGCATTGAAGTCAGCAGAAGCTAAGGCATATTAACACCATGAAGAAAAATATTGTGTATATCTTGAAGGATGTTTGTAACACATTGTTCTGTAAGTGTTGCTTTAGCTAAATTGGCAATCCAGAGAAAGTGTTGGACATACAATAGACTGCACTACAACCATAATACTTGCTGGCTTCTTACTATGGAAGGAACAGTTGCATGTGACACCTGTGCCAACTTAAGATGGCATCCCAGGATCACAGCCCTAATTACACATTTTTGCCATTTCTTCATTTTGACACAGTTAACTTTCTGTGACCTCTTCATGAGCTGATTGGTTCAGGATACTAAATTGCAGGCTTTTTATCTTGACAGAGGAGTTTCTGACTCTCTAGCATGTAGAACTGTCTGGCTAAGGGCTCAGATGAGAACAGTTTAAGTGTAAAGGAAGGAGTGAGACTGCTGCATGAGCAGAAATATGCCCCTCATTGAGACAAGCGTAAACTCTTAAGCCATGCATATACACTACAGTACAGCAGCTAATGCAAAAGCAAGTCTTGCCTTCATCAGTTGAGCTGCCACTCCTAGAAAGGAGACTACAGATTTAAAAAAAAAAAGCAGGAAGTAGAAAATCTGAGGCACTAATAGTTGTGGTAACACCATCCCACTTCTGTGTATCCCACTAAAGCAGTGGCAGAGAAAGTGGTGCAGTTTAGGACCTCTACAATACTACTTTATTCTTCCCTGCATGAAGCCATGCTCTTCAAGCTACCTGCATAACAAGCCTTGACTGGAAAAATGGGCTGGAGCTGGAACAGTACCCATGGAATGAATGAGCTTGTTCAGCTATCACCAGTAATCCTCTGCAGCACTTTGATTTCTCCGTTAGTTACTAAAGGCTAGGGCGGGTATTCCTTTAGAGCCTTCTCATGTAAAGTACAAATTTCTACCAAGTATACATCCTGCAAGATGTGTCTGTATCATCACAAGGATGCCACTCTTGGACTGTACCACCTTGGGAAGTTTTTTCCAGACTACTTTCCCTGCTTTCTCCTTTTCTTCCTACAAACATAAGTGTAGTTATTAGTAGTGTTTTATCTACACTGCTAGAAGTAGCAAGTCTTCTCCTTGTAGGCATAATTATGTTCTGACAGTCCTTTCCAGGAAGGCAATGACTTCTTGAACTCCCCCTCTTTCACAAACTTCTTTTCCCTGGCTCCTCAGTGTTCACTGGAAAATTTATAAGTACAAGGCAGGGATACGCATCTATCAGCCTTCTTTCTGCCTTGTGTCTAAAATCTATACTTTCCTTCACCTTGCTCTTCAAAAATAAAAGCTAACTAGCTCTTAGCCCAAAATGTTAATAAAACGCAAGATTACGAGCAGTGACTTGTTATTCTTCTGGAATATTAAGCATGTACACACAGGTACACCCTTTGAAAAGACCAGGAAACACCACTGCGATACATATCTAATCCATTTTCTTAACCTAAATACAGTGCAGTCATTCCAAATGGTTTGGCCTCAAGACTGTTCAGAACATGTTCTCTGTAAAAATGAATCTGCATTTAGGGCAATGTTAATGAAAGTCATCCAGCTATGTCCATTTTCAACTAATCTCATCTGTTCCATTCTCAGGTCACCCTAAAGCTGCCCCTTATTTATGTTTTCTGTCATGTTCCAAAGACTTCTGCTGTCAGGAACACCAACCCTGCTAGCCTTGCTTTGTAGCAGGTCATTTAAATGCCTCGCTGCTAACAAGTCTCCACAGCACAAAACAAGGTAGGCTGTGAAGCTCAGCAAAGGGTGAGACAGTGTACATGGCCGTGACAGCCTGCTTAAAATGGTCCCTGTACACTGTCACCATCTCAAGGAGCCAAAGCTTAGTAAGAACACAGGCATGTGTAACAAATACATTTAGTTATTCCTCTTATCTGCCATTATGGAACAATTCTAGATAAAATATGAATAGGACAGTCCCATTTTACTGCCACCGTGCTGTACACAGCGAAGTTAGTAAGGACTGTAACTCCTGGTTTAATGCATCAGCTAGAACCACGTGCAAATACCATGAAAAAGAGCTAGACCGTCCTGATAACTTTCATTTTCTCTTTGTGTGGAGCTAGAATTTTGATAGGTCAGTAGAAACACCTTGTCTGAGAAACAAATCAAAGTATGCCCTGCCAAAAAAACAATACAACCACCACCCTGTAAGTGTAATTCGGACAGTGGACTTGTTCTGCTGATTCTTGTGGCAGAAATGTGTGTAACTGGGAAGAGCTGACAGGCTTTATTTGTTAGGGAATTTGAAAGTGAGGACTGTGAGCAAGCCATTCATGTTCCTCAGAGGGATTTTAACAAATTGCAAGACCATTTTAATCCTAAAATTTCCAATCTGCAGGGAGGAGACTTACGCATCCTTTACACATGCAGTGTACAATAGGCTGTCTCTCATACTTCTGGCACAAGACCTTTGGCATGGTCTGTTCATGTCCACAGCCGGCTGCCATCTTTATTCAGTGTAAGGCTCTGTTACAACCAGCTGTGAGACCACCAAGATGAAACCATCTTTGGCCATCAGAACACACAAGACTGAAACATACACTGTCTTGGTGGCTTCACTGCAGTGTCTCCCAATCTTGACAAGTACAGTTCCGTTCACACCTTCACCAAGCACAACAGTGAAGGCACTGTGGGGGCATTTGATAGCGGGAAGTTTCCATGAAGGACTCCAAATCTCTCTTTCAGGTGCCTGTGATTGCACGCAGCTCCTAGTCAGGGTCATCTGCAGTGTGAATTCTCTTCAGACAGAGGGAAAAGCTTCACAGAAACAACCACAGCTCTGAGTGTGAGAGATTGCAAAGCTCGAGTGCATCCACAAACACTGCGTGGTGTATATATATATATGTCATTTCATCTTGATTAAATGGGATGGTTAATCTATACTATAATTATATAATTAATGTATACTGTAATGTATCATGTAATGTACACTGTATAATTAATGTGTACTGTAGTATACATCTACAGTATAAATTCAACTTGAGCTACTGCTACTTTCTCTTTTAAGCTAAGGAATCCTAACTGCAAACAGAACGCAAAGTTTAAGGTTGTAAAAGGAAGAAGTTTAAGAAACTCATCAATATAATTATGCTTTCTTCTAGATATGTCTGCGGGGTTTTCATGGATAAACCAAGTGTTACTTTCAAGTTCAGCACAAGCGGTTTCACATTTAGAGGTAGCAGGAGGCACTTCTGATGCTAAATCAAGGTAAATAAAATATTTTTTTAATTCAAAGATAGTGATACACACTTGTGGCACTTTGAGTAACCTCATTATTCCGTACCATTTGCATGCAGCTAATTAGATGGGTTTTATTATGGTTGATTTTTGATCAACCATTTTTGATTCTGTCTTCCATGATAATTGCATTTGAAAGGTCAAACCAACATGCTTTGAATTTTGAACATAGTAGCGATTTTGTATCTGTGTTTCAGAAGGAGAGAATCACTTCCAAACCCTTATTCTAAGGACAGGTATTTTACATGTGGAAAAAAGTCTAATATTCTTTTGTATTCTGCAGAAGTATTGTTTGGTGTCTCAATGCACTACTGCTTAAGCTCTCAACAAAGAAATTTAGTCCACACAGACTAATATTTTTTAAATCAAAAAGCAAGCAACCAATCAATCAAAAATCAACCACCACCATCATAAAACCGATGCAAAAAACACCTCAGCACCAATACTTTGTTTGGCTACCTGTACCTTAAGAACTGGGAGGAGGGATTGTTCTGGAACAAGTTCTTCCTCATGGCATTCGATAGCTTAATTTCATATTGCAAACATTTCTGTGCATTGGCAAAATTCTGATGGATTTCTTCCTTTCTGCTGCTTCAGCAGCTCTGATAGATGGTTATGGAGAAAAAAAAGGCAAGCCAACCAATAATCATTTTTTATACAACTTTCTAGTATTTTAGCAGTTTTTATAACTATTAGCTGTTAAAACGTAAAGCTTTTGGATTTTTCTGTGTTAGTAGCATTTCTTTAACTAAAGGAAAAGCAGAGGACAGAAAGAAAGCTTTAAACTTCATGAGAAATTCACTAAAATTGACATTTCTGTGTTTTCTCAGTGAGAATCCAGGGTTGTGTTTGGATGCTGAAGTGGCCTTAGCAACTGGGCAGTTTCTTGCCCCTAGCAGTCATCAGTCCAGCAGTGCAACCTCACACTACTCTGAATCACGAGGAGAAACTCCATGCTCATTCAATGATGAAGATGAGGAGGATGAAGATGAGGACTCTTCCTCCCCAGAATAAGGACAGTAGAAAACAATATACAAAATGCTGCTCGTAAATATTCTTAATGGGAACTCCTGTTTGGATCTTACTTAAGTTTCTTGCTTTGGTTTGCACTGTGTTCAGTAAAGCAAAATGGAAACATCAAAACAAATTCATCCAGGTTTAAATTGGAAACTTTTGTAACTGAACACAGTGTGACAGGCAGACAAAAAGTGAAGTGGTTTTTTATCAATTATAACCACAGAAAAAAACAAGGTCCCTGGAGATGAGAAAGGAAAACAAAGTAAACCTCAAGTTCACATCTTCCATTTTGGGACAAGTCTCTGTCTCCCCCTTATCTTTACCAGATGGAGAAGAAAACTGAGTCAGTCAACAAATCCAGTTCTTGCATTGTCTTTTGGCTGTGCTACCTTCAGAAAAAGAGTGCACATGCAGATGTGCTAAAGTAGCTATTTAAAACTATCTTAAGATTTCTTTTTTCTAGGGAAAAGGGGCTCTTAGAATGTTGCTTTTTTTACGTTCAACTTGCTATATAGAAGATTCTTTAATATAAATTGCGAGTGATTAAATGAATCTTTAAATAGTTTCAATCCATTTTAGATACTCTAAAAGTAACAATAGTATGTATCTTTTGAAAGGTTCATATGTTCATTTATACTGCAGACCTAATTTATTATAAACAAGTGATTATTCTCAGCCATTATTAAACAGGCAGGATAAAACCAGTATTGTCTGCACCAGCTTTTTTCAAGAAAAAGGAAGTTTTAAAAGGTATCACTAGATTATAGTGTATCTAGTACAGTTTTTCCTTTACTGTTCTAACATTATAATCCCTTTGATTTTATGGCATGTACTGGGGTTTTTTTAAAAAAGGTCTCTACGTTAAGGATCTCGGGCAGCGAGTTTTCAAGGCAGTATTTTCAAACTAAGGGTGGGCAAGTCACATAACTTGTTAGAGTCATAGGCTGAGGTTGTTAGAAAAAAACCCAAAATGTCAGCATTGCATCATTTCATGTTTTACATTCTGGTCAGCTTGGATTATGACACTTTCTTAAAATGAACTTCTGTTGCACTCACCATGATGTGCCTTTAAGAAATAGTAGTGTCAAACCACTTCTTAAAATGATTTGTGGTTAAAGTTACACAACATGAATCCCATTGGAACTGCTGAATTAGACTTGCAACAGGAGGTTCCATGTTGTGCAGTTAACATCACATCCAATCATAAAGACATTTATAAAAAACCCCGCCTTGAATAACAAAGCAAAATAGGCTGTAGATAATGCCCTTCCCATGGTGTTCTAACATCCAGTATCTTAACTAGTCTCAAAGTTAACTATTTTTAATTAGGTAAACCCAGTTTAAACTAGTTCATCCTTTTTAGTTTTTCTACTGTATTTAAATAGTTGACCTGTTTCTAAGTACCAGTGTATTAGTTATCAGGGCTCAACGATGTTGGCTCTGTTTTACTTAGTTACAAAATTAGGCAGCTTGTCAAACTGTTACTTGCTTGAGCAATGGCAGCAAACAGTATCCTTAGACTGCTGTGGCCATTACTCCAGCACAGTAGGGTATGTCCACGTGGTCTTTCACAGACGAACCTGCACTCAGGCCGATGAGGTCCAAAAGCACCGAGCCTGACCTAATGAGATAAACTGAGGCTCCAGCTACAAAGCTACCTGGCTGTTGTACAGGAATTAGCACCCAACTGGCTACATACAGGACAGGTAAAACTGTAAGGAGCACACAAGCGCACCTGCATGTTTGCATTAAAAATTAGAAACTTTTCACTGGTAGTTGGAACTCCTGCATTTGAGGTACAGCTAGGGCAGCACCACTGTTTAGTATAGCTCTCGACTGAGCTAGAGCCGTTCAGCTCACACAGAGTTCCAAAAAACTTTATTGTATGTTTACCGTGTTACCCACTCTGACAAGACTGTCCTGTGCTTATGGCTCACAACCAACACCTGACTGAGGGATTTACACCACTCACTACAACCAAATCTGTAACGCTACCTCTATATGAAGAAAAGCTTTACAAATACAAAATAATATTCTTGCTGAGAAAGTTGCTACACTTGATTGAAGTAGCTCACTTTTAAAATAAGAGGAGAAGGTAACAAACAGATGCTCCAGGTATATTACTATGGAATTGTCAGCTTCATGAATGACTTTTTGTTTAAACAGTTGCTTTTATTCTTAAAACACCCATTGTTTTTAACATCTGTGTAAAACAAAAAAACAAAACAAAAAAAAAACCCCAACCCAGCAAAACACTGAGCAATTGCTAAAGAGGCGCACTTTGAACTATAAGAACCTGGCCAAAAAAGGCTTCTTGCCAAGAAATTAAATGTATTTTATTAGCAGTCAGTGTGGTTTCTGCTTTACAGGACAAAGACCTTCAGTGATATCTTCCTTTCATTGATGTTTAGATCCTTCAAAGCAGCAGACCGTTTTTTGGGGTTTTTTTCTTTAAATAATCTAGGAGCACAAAACATTTATTTAGATGTTGAACCAAGACTACCAAAGTTATTTTTCCTGAATTAACTGAATACAAAGGATAAAACAAGTTAGAACGTTTCGAAGAGACTTCAAAAGGAAATTGTTTCCTTGGGATTTTTTGTGCCAAGTTCTAGTTGAGGATGAAGTTCAACTTCACTGTGGTCTTGTGATTACGCTGAAGTCTGGGAACTATGAAAATTTTCGGCCTTGTTCAGCCATATATGATCTCAGGCAAGCTTTGCAATCATTCTTGTTGATCTTAGCTCACATATTAAAAAAATATATAACCAGCCAACCAAAAAACCCACCAAAAAAACCCTACCCAAAGCAAACAGGTAAATGCAGGACCTCGCAAAATGCAGATCTTGCATCTGAACCAAGCTCTTACCAAGTATGAATAACAAGGAGACTATTAAGCAACCACACAGCTCCCACTAAGCAGTTGTGCTCAGTTGCTTCAACATGCAGGCCTTCCCTCCCTCTGCCAGTCAGCAGCAGATGCCTTCCAGAATAAAGTGATCATTAGCAAGACTGGTTTGCCCGTATTCCAGTCAGTTACCATCACTCTCTCCTGTCTCATGCAATACCCTTGACGTTCATTGGTATGAAACAAGTAGCAACTGGTTTGATACAAGACGAAGGTAATATTTTGCCTCATATAAGACAAAGGTAACATTTCAGTTTTCATGCGTGACATTTTTCTGTGTTTTGGAACACTTTTTCTTAGTTACGCATTCAGAAAGCACTTGGCTGCAAGCAATGTAATGCTGTGTGTAAATGCTTTTATATATTAAACAGCTTTATTTCTGGATTTACTTGATGGTGCTTGAAATGAACTAAACTTGACTTAGAAAATCTTGTCAGCACCACAAACTAGTTGAAAAAATACGTGTGGGAGACAGCAATTTTTCAGTTTTCTGTGGAAATCTGGCAAAGTTTGTGAATTTTGTGGTTTTATTTCCAATTGTATTAATGTGTGCCAATTTTCTCATTTTAACACTGGCATTAATGGCAGCAGTCCACCTAATCTAAGAAACAGTGTATATTTGACTAAAAATTGAAGGAAGTTATGCCAGTTTAACTGAAGGAATGGTTTTAACTAACTTCATTAAATCTAGTACAAGCCACACTGTAGATATTTCCATTTTAATTAAAGGTTTTGTTTAGCTTGAAAATATTCCTAATCTTTTGAGTGGCTGGGAATTGTTGAGTACGCAAAACACCCACAGAAGGACTTGTGCTGATGAACTGTCAGCTTGAAGTAACATTATGTAAAAAGGCCTAATAATCAAATCTTTTTTTTTCTTAAGAAAAACAAAATCCTCAAGTTCATACATAAAATGATGCTTGAATTTAGAATTCTACGGTTAAGGTTTTAAATATCAAGTGCTCTTTCTTCTGACCGTATCCACCATTTAAATTCAAGAGCATGGCTGAAACTTAATCACTGGGCAGTACTCATTTTTGTAATTAACTTGCTCTTTTCATCTGAAAATAATCCACATAGTTTATCAAGAAGACTTTCCTTTTAATGAGTTAAAGACACTTGGGTTTGGATCAATTTAAAACAAAGCTAGTAACCACAGGGTATAGTATACAGTAAACAAACCAAAACAAGTTATCTTCTGACTGACCCGCCTAATTTATGTCTTCTCAAGAGTCTCTCAGGAACATTATTTGGAATAACCAGATATAATGCAGCTGGGAAAAGACTATGGAAGATTTTTAAATTTTTGATTTAAAAATTTCTAGTAACAGTCATACTTTGAGGTAACATCCTTCTCCTTACTATCAGCTTAATTAATTTTAAAGGAAGAAACGCTGCAGTTGAGTTACTCCAAGGCCGGGTATATTTTTCAGCTGAAGGTGTTTCAACCTTCAGCCCTGAGAACTGTGCCTGCTGCAGCACTACTGGTGAACACAAAGAGGCTAAGGACCACTGGTCTGTTTACTGCATTTATTTTTTTTTTTTAAATATGCCACTTCTGAATTGTGACCTACATCTAGAAGTAATATGCCAATAAATCATTCATAATTTCCAATTATACACTTGCAAGCATGTTAACATCTCTAAATACTTCATTTTCTGCTGGCAGGTGTTTACATAACCAAATCCTGGTATTACCAAACTTCCTGAAACTGTTATTCCTTAGACTTAACCTAAGTTCCCAAAGCAGATTATCTCTTTCCTGTTTAGCTGTTAGAATTTGGTCTGGTGAGTGTTTTTAAAAGGCTGTGGGCAGCTGTTCTCCCCTGGACCCAGATATATTGCCAAAAAAAATCCTTACAACCAGTTTTACTCCCAGTTGTTCATTCCTTCTGCCAAGTATTGCTATCACTGTAGAGTTGCTCATGCAAGTACTTCCTAGCTCATTCAGTCCAATTACCTGAGTTGGCATCCACGGATACCTAACCCAGCTGGTACTGACAGGTGAGGGAATGCTCATAAAAGCCGTCCAACAGTAACAACTAAGGGCCTGTTTATCACAGCTGTTCAGAGAGTGCATATTCATTCTACATCTTTAATACTCTGACCTTGTCTGGCCTACCCCAAAGATCAGTCAAAACCAAAATGTTTTCTTTCTGCCTATGTGTTTTCACAGTACCCAAGAATCCAACATTTAGGATGTCCACCTAACCTGCAGGACACCAAAAATCCTTGCTCAGAATTAGGCAGAGATGTAACTATCCAAATTCCAAGAGAAAGCCTCCTGCTTATGAACAGTATTGAGCAAATGAATGACATAATTTTTCCTTTCTTCAATAAGAAAAGCAGGCTAACCTGGATAAGATCAGCATCTGTAGGAGGGCCATGACAATTCCAAGAAAATACAGGAACCTCCCTGTAGCCCAGACTTGCATCTGTTACTAGTATTGGATAGAATAAGTGGCAACCACTTGATATTCTGACTTCTATAAACTCTTATATGCTCAATGCTCTCTAGCATAGGTGCTTTAGATATATTAACAACATGAGACAGCAGGATACAGCAGTGTAAAAATTAAATCCAGTTGTAGATGTAAATCAAATTCTTCATAGGAAACTTTTTCTAAGACAAAATGAGTCTTTAACAGTGAGTTGGGTTTTTTTGTTGGTGGTGGGTTTGGGTTTTTTGTTTTGTTTTGTGTTTTGCTTAGTCTTATTATCCAGGCTAAGTGAAATAGAGAAATTCATCCCTAGCACTGTCTGGTTCTGTGCCTTCTATGAAGCAGCAGTGGCACACCCATAAGACCAAGGCAGTCAGAGAAAAAAAAAATCATCACGTATCCATAACCCGTCCCATTTAAATTTTTAGGTCCCGTACAACTCTTCTAAACAGCCACAAAAGGTAAAACATTGACCAGAAAAGGTTAGGTCCACAAAAATCAATCTCCAGTATTTTTTGGTAGCGCTTTTAACTCTCTAATGTAACTTTCAGCAACTAGTACATTTAGTTGCACTAATGTAGGGATTAAGTGGATCTCCCAGAATGTCCCTAGGAAAACAAGAAGTGAATCACAACCTATTACACAAGTTTCTGGCACATTCCCTTATCTTTAAAGCCAGGCTATACATATGAAAAAATATTTCAGAGCAGTATATGCAAATGTTACCATACTGTATTACGAGCATCTACTGTGAAAAAAAAATTAATCCCACTTTGAATAAACCTGTAAGAATTGGGACATGAGTTCATCTTCATTCCTCATGTCCTGACTGCAAATAATGTCCTGGTATCAAGGAACCAACCTTTGTATTTGCATATCCTGCACTGCATCAGGAGTAACTAGCCAGCAAATACAGGCGCAGTTTTTACAATACATAGCTGTGGCACTTCTTAGATGATCTGGCTGGAAATAGATCAGTCCCTTGGCGATGAATTAATGCTGATGTACACTTCAATCAGTATTAGGGAGCTGCTGCAGTATGGGATAAAAAAAAAGCAGGCAGATCCATCTATCCCCCCATTACAGTTGCACCTTTTAACATCTACTAGAGTCTATAAGAAAATAAATTGTAGTGACACTTCCTTTTTAAGTTTAAAATGCAGAAACCACTTGAAGTCCACTAACTTTTAAATGAAAGAAGTCTTTTTCTTCTTTTTTCTTTTTCTTTAAGAATGAGGCCAGTCATGGACAAAGCTATTTTATAACCTCTTTCAATGCTGAACTCAAAGAAGCGTTTGTAAACATGGTGGGTGGAAAGAAAAGAAGCACTGACAAATCCAGTTTACGAGGGTACTAACTATATGGGATTTCAAGTTTTAATTAATTTTGTAATCCACTCTTCTTACTCTGCCCTTCCCCCAACATGTGTATCAGCTAAACTGTCACACAAACATTTTGGCATAACTTCTCTCCCTTCTCGTGTGCTAAACTCCTGTGTATTTAGGAAAGTCCAAGGTGCCCATTCATCGTTTAAAGGATTTGCTGTGTATTTTTGAATGCTCCATAGATTTCTTTCCAAATACCTTTAAATTATAAACTAAAGTTTTATTTTTGCAGAAAGAGTGCTATTAAGCTATGATGATTTTCTTTTTGTCCTGATCAAATAGTGTTAATTTCTACTCCCACATTGTATGTGGCTAGGAGTAGTGTACAAAAAATGTGGTAGTATTATATGTGCTTTAAACACTGATAAAGATATAAAGAAAAATGCATATACAAAGTTTTACTTTCCTAATAGGAACACTGGCATTAGCAAATAGTATATTTGAACCAACAGGAAATATTACTTTGTACTAGCAAACACTTGTAAATAAAAACTTGATATTTTTTTAATGGAAATTTTATAGAAAAAGCTATTTCTGTATACTCAGTTGATCCAATGTTTACTGAAAATGCTGCAAGTGGGAATTGTACATTGCAAAATGGGGGTGGGAAGCAGACAAGTCAGACTGAAGTGAAAACTCTGTACGCTTTGGAGAAAAACATCCTGTTGCCTGTGACCAGGAATATAAAGGTTAGCAGTAGAAGAACTGAATAAAAGCATTTCAAGGCAACAGGATTGGGCTTGTTTCTGAGAAAAACATTGTGGAAAAAAGTTGTTTTAGGTTAATGTTGACAGTACATGTACCTCATTTAAAAATAAAAATGTAAAAAAAGAAACCTACTGTACAATCTGTGGCCAGCCAATACTACATCCTTTGGTGTTTTGAAAATAAATATAAAAATCTGCAACCTCCTTGGTTAGTTTACCATTCAGAGACACTTAATATGTTGTTATCCAGGGAAAGATGCCAAACTTAAGAAATCTTTGTATTTTGACAAAGTAACTCACAAAATGTTAAGAAATGCTATTGTCCCTATGTCATCAGGACACGCACCCAATTGGTACCTAAGAGAAGGTCTCAGAAACAGCTAATCAACTTCCATGACGAATCCACATTTCACATGGGCTTTTTCCCTCTTTTCTTAGAAGTGCTGGGTCTTTCTGTTTAACAGTCAAGTCTGCTAGGAAGGAATTCACAGCATTCTCAGCACACTGTATTCCAGTACTCTGTGTGCTACCCTTCTGTCTCATGCTAAATCCTCTATCCTGTGGGCACCCTTCAAATACGTATAGGCTCTGAACATACCTCTTTCCAGCCCCATTCCCCATATTTGGTTAGCAAGACTCCACATGATAAGAATTTAGGAAGTATTAAATACAGTCCCTCTTTATCATCTGGGTTGATTTTCCAACTCCACCAAATATATATAAAAAAAAAAACCAAAACCCAAATGATTTCACAATGCTTGTTTTTCCCCACATGCACAGAAGAGCCATGACTCATTATTTTTTAATATCTGAAAGTAAAGGTTAAAAAACAATAGGAAAAATACTTGCAAAACTGTAAATTCATGTAATAAAATAGAAACTCCTAACAGAGACCGCTTTCATTTACAATTCATTGGCATACTTGGGAAGACATTTTTATGAGCTGATGTGGCAGACTTAATGTCCCAACTAATGCTAAAAACTCATGTGTTTTTTTATGGGCAGGAAACACAACTGAAGAAAGGAGAGGGTACAATCTTTATCTCAGTAATAAAGGTATTGCTTATTTACATAAATAAAAATAAATTTTTAAAAAAAAGTCTACAACTGTGTACCTCCTTTTGTGTCAGTGTTACCTAAGTTGCTACCAGAAGGATTCTGGAACAGTAACAGTGAAGCTGGTTGGAATAAATAAATACTTTCCTCTAAAGAATCATAAAGGTCAGTCTTTTTTGTTGCAAGCTACTTTATATCTTTGTGCTTTCACCTGGGGATCTCCACGCTCGAGAACCCAGCATAGAGCCTGGGAAGATGTTAAAGCGAAAAAGCCCTTGTAAGAAAAGTACTCAGCTTGGTTCTCTCAGAATGAAGGACAGGTGTCTCTGAAATTACAAATGCTTTTTGGTTAGAATTTCTTTGACTGTCCAGTGAGATAGCATCACACAAGCTGGTTCCTATTTTCCTTCACATAAATCTGTATGTTTTCTAAAAAAAAGGACTCAGCAACGGTAACTGCTGCAGCATTAAGGTGCTCTGTGCTTAATGACAGAAATGTGTAAGACACCAACAAAGCTTTCCTTGCCTTCAAAAAGCAAGTCTTTAAAATTGTTTTTGCTGAATTACATTCTGTTAGAAAGCAAAAAGATCTCAAAACATTCAGGGAAACCAGAAGAAGAAAACCACTGAATCTGTGTAGGTTTATTATTCATTAAACTCTGTCTTAACCCCAAGGGTAGGATAGGAGATAAATTCAAACAATACTTCATTGTAGAAGTCCCCTGTCACGAGTAATGTCCCTGACTGCGTGTGATTCGTGTAGGTTGCTCGTGAACACAGTTCAGCTTCACTACAGTGGGCCTGGCCTTCATCTGCCTGAAGAATGACATATCTTTCCCTTTGGGATCCTACTAAAATTCATATTCCATTTCTCCCGTAGATCATTTAAAAGGCTCAAAAACCTAACATCACTGGGATTGGCTCCTTGCTGAAACACTGTTCAAGGGTAACAGAACACAAGAAACTGTTCCTATATAATTCACTGGATAAACAGTACTTCATGTTTAAAACAAGCCTGTTGTACTGGAAAAAAAAAACCAAACTGCTGAAGGATTTGCATTCCTGCCTATTGTTTTTACTGCTGCTGCCTAGACAAACGGTTGCAGGCTTGAGTTTGTTATATTTGGGAGTCCCTTACCAGTCATTCAGAGAACTCGCAGATCTACCAACCGCAACCAAAAACCACCATCCCAGGTAGAGCTAAGCAGGAAGTGACATAAAAGCCTGCAACGTGAGATGACATCAGAAGGGAGAAGTACTGGCAAACAGAATGGTTTGTGTTTTTCCAGCATAAGGCAGCAGTTACAAAATCACAACATTATGTAAGTACCATTGTTTTACAATACATGAAACCATCAAACCAATACTCTCCTTTAGTTCAAATGACCTGTGCTAACCCAAGTTTTCATCATCTTGCCAGCAAAGTGCAGGTTATGCAGCAATGTCAATAAACAAATATTACAAATAATCTATTACCATTAATTGAACATTATTTTTCAAATAGTAAATAACAAAAATCCTGTTTAATACTACATTATGTAAAAAACAGCAGACTACATTTTTACAGCAGCTGTTGGCATAAGTAAGATAACAATTGTTAATAAATAAGCACCACAAAGACATACATTTCTTGGCACATTTAGAAGTTAAAAAAAAACCCAACAAACCTTTTCAAATGGGTAAACCACACAGCTGATGGGAAAATATCCTAGTGTTACCTGTGTAAAATTTAAGCAAGCCTCTGGCATTTCAGAATGAAGTTAAACAGCAGCCTGAGCTCTCGGTAGAAGGATGAGGTTGGGGGCATGGACAAGTTACTGCAAGGTAAGGAAGGGTGTGAACTCACCACAGCTCACACACTGTACTCACCCATGTTGCACTCCACCGAAAGTGTCTCTGTGGTAAAGGTTAAGAAGATTTTTATTTTTTTTTTTTAGGCAAAAAGTGGAGCGTCCACAGTTGCCAGCATGTTTTAAGACCACACCTTAGCGAGGCATGAAAAAAGGTTTGCATGTTCATGTATTTTGTTGCAAGACAGTACCTGCACTTCAAAGCCACTGCTGCAGGATGACCAGAACAGCCATATTATGCTCTTCTCCAAAAAACTACATCCCTCGCTTTAGGCTATATCCTATATTTGCCAAGTTCCCATATTTGCCTCTGTTTTGTTCCTGTTTCAGTGATACTGGAACACATGCTCACCAGCTCAGTCTGCTCTTAAGCTAAGAGCTCCTGCATACCTTGTGGAATTCTAGCCTGCAGGCACCTCACAGCTTGAGGTCCAGCAGAATGCACTCTGCAAGAAGAGAGCTCTAGGCAGACATACTATGACAAAGGCGTTAACAGGCTGTTGACCTAAGAAAGGCAGGACAGCAGCGTCATACTCCAAAAACATGGTGCAATGAAACCCCACCTGCCACTGCCTTAACACTTTCCAAGTTGGTTTTGCACACATTTCCCAGAAACAGTCATACTTCGAGTTTTCACACTGCAGTAGCATCCAGCTAGTATTATTTTGCACATATTTGTCTGCCGAAAATAGGAGGTTTCTGGAATGTATGGAAGGTACCTTCCTGACTCAGCTGGTAAGTGAGCCCACCAGGAGAGGTGCCTTGGGAGACCTGCTGTTTACTAACAGAGAACTGTGGGTGATGTGGTGGTCATAGACTGTCTTGGGCTTAGCAACCATGAACTGACAGCGTTCACAATTTGTGAAGTAGTAAGGGGGCTCAGCAGAACCACTACCATGGACTTCCAGAAGGCTGGATTTGGCCTGTTCTGAACTCTGGTTGCAAAAGTCCCTTGGGAGGCAGTCCTGCAGGGTAAAGGGGTCCAGGAAGGCTGGACATTCTTTAAGAAGAAAGTCTAGAGGCACAGGAGCAGACTGTCCCCATGTGCCATAAAACAAGCTGTCTGGGTAAACGACTGGCCTGGCTGAGCAGGGAGCTTTTTCTGGGACTTAGGGAAAAGAGGAGAGTTTACCACCTTTGGAAAAAGGGACAGGCAACTCAAGAAGAGTAGAGGGATCTAGTTAGGTCATGCAGAGAGACCATCAGAAAGGCAGAAAGCCAGCCAGAAATCAATGTGGCCACTGTTGTAAAGGACATTAAAAAGGGAA
>JAAGNO010011064.1:25881-41320 GCA_033439905.1 Ceryle rudis | reverse complement strand
GGACTTGGGTTGATAACAGCCCTTAGACTTCAAACTGAAAGGGCGTTTTTAAGTCGAGGTCATTCACAAGCAACTCGTAGGTTTAGAGGATCCCTGTGCTCCCGAGCGGAGGTGGGAATTATTAATTGTTGCTAATGACGTGAGGATTTAGTGTAGCGTGTGGACATGGATGGAGAAATCTTGAAATTGTTCATTTTTTTTTCTAGTCTTTGTTTAAAATTAATGTTTTTACACGGCACAAATGTTCTCTTTGCACGTGTACAATCATGCAATTAATTATTCGTAACGAAATAGTTACAAATTTTTGATAACAGGCGGTGTGATTTCTTTGTTTGCCAGCATGAATCCGAAAATGTGCGTTTCTCCCTCCTGGTCTTTGGGATCTATGAAAATGGGACTTAAAAAAAAATAAAATAAAAGAGGAGTGGTAGTTCTTTTCCATTAAAATAAAGACACTGTCTCGAATGCTGAGACAAAATACGCTTTTAATCCACTCTTAAAATCATTCTTTTCCTCTGAAAGCAGGTTTGGGTTACAAGTTATAGTAGCATTAAAAAAAATTAGCAACACCCTCGTTTACAGCGGGGCTCGAGAATTGAAAGGCAGGATGAATGCTCCTTTCTGAGGATGTCGAGTTTAATGGGATTTGGTTTGTTACTGTTTGGGTTTTTTTTTTATTAGCAAAAAGGGTAATAAACTTGAGTTCTTCTTTGTTTTATTTCTGTGAGCCCCCAGCTCTGAGCTGAGAGCTCTTGGCTACTGATTTTACACCTCTGAGAACTGGATTCGTTTGGGAATTAATAGATTAGGATGATTTCCAGTGAGAAAAAAACTAGAAATAATTTGTCATTAAGTCAGTCATTAATAATTTGTCAGTAAATTTCATCCATGAGGTTTCAAACTGGGATAATTTAATCCATTTTAACATACCTGTGAGAAAGAATATACTTACTGATTTCCAGTCTGAAGTGACAGAGATGTTTTTATCTCCCCCTTCCACCCAAGAGCCGAAACTGGCAAATCTGTCCAAAAAGTTGCAATTTAAACTCTGTAGGTTTGAGTTTTGAACCTGTAGCAGACGGAGCCCGCCCGGTGTAGATGCCATTTGTTAAGAGCCTGATGATTTTTAAATTCAGAAGAAAAGAAGAAATTGAATTCCCCAGAGAACATGGGTGGCAGTTGTTGGGGCTGAAGCTGCTTCTCCAGTAGAATTTGTCTCTATCTTTGCCTTTTGAGTTAAAAAACCAAGCAAACAGAGATATGACTGAGGGAGGCTGGGGTTAAAGTACTCACTTTGAAAATTGAGACCTTTCAGAATTGAAAAAACCTTTAAAAAATTGAGATTTCTGCCCCCCTCCCCCAGCCCAAACCCCAGTGATGTTAATGTTTGCCAGAGTTACCAGGAGGGTTTTGGGGAGAGTTCAGGCTGCTTGCAATGGCCTGAGGTTGACCATGGGCTTTGCAGCTCCAGGTTGGAGCAGGAGGAAACATCTCCAGCCCCTTTTCCCTGCTGGGGTCACCAGTTCCAGCACCCACTTTTCTGCTGCCTTCCAGATTTGCTGGATTTAGGAGCAGAAGGTGCCTCTGTTGGTGCAGGCAGAAGGTGGTGGGGTTTTTTTCTGCTTCTTTTAACGATGTCATCGGTTTGATAGAAGAGTTTTGATGGGGAGAAGTGGGAACCTAAACCACATGTGTAGGGAAGCACCGGGGGGATGCCGGTGTCTTCCTCTTCCCAGAAATTAAGGAGGGGGAGGAGGAGAAAACTGAACAATTGAGGAACCTAAAATCCGTATATTGCAGATTCCTTTTGGAAAAAAAAGCCTTTTTAAAGGGTTGCAGAGACTTTTCTCGTTTGGTTTGTTTGCTGTTTCTTTGTTTGCTTGTTTGTTAGTTTTGTTGTTGTTGGGTTTTGTTTGTTTTTTGATTAGAGAGGAGCTTTTCAAATGTTTTCTGTGGAAACTCTATTTTCACCATGATAAGAGGCATTTAAAAGCTTAAGTGAGAATGTGAGCTCCTAAATCACCCACTTCTGAGCAGCACTGGCAGCTGCCTCTCTGGGTTTGTGGGTGAGAGTTGTTCCCAGCCACGGAACCTGATAAACTGGGGGATAGTGGTGAGGAAATGGCAGAAGTAGGAGTTTGCAAGGTCTGCCCATCCTCACTGACCAATGGCTTTGAGCCTTTGTGCACCTTTAAATTCTTATTCTGCCTACTTTGAAGCATGGAAATGATCTGGGAGGGTCCTGCACTGAGTGTCTGGGGGGTTAAAAATGCACTTGTCCAGCAAAGTTGAAAAAAAAAAAAATGTAGAAAAAACAAGTGCCACAGGAGGAAAAAAAAATGCATCAGTGAGGGGGCTGATGTCCTACATCATCCTGCATCTGCTTGGGATGGCTTTGAGCTGCTGCGGGGAGAGGCATGAGGGGTGTTGCAGAGGCACTTAGGGAATAGTTTGCTAAAAAAAAAATAAAAAAATACTTGTTTTGTGGTTTCTTTAACCAATATTTTATGAAATGAGGAGCGCAGACCCACAGGGGTTGTTTGTCCACTCTGGAAGTGTGTGTGGCGGTTTATCCCAGCCTGCTCATTACCTGTAAACTTATGAACCCTGGGGGGGAATTGAGCCCAGAAAATCTTTGCTGGAGTTTACCTGAAAATGGCAAATTTATCTTGGAGCTCGTGCAGCTGGGGGGATTGTGGAGGTCGCAGATGGAATTTTTCCTTGTTTCTGCAAGAGGTGCTGGAGGGATGTACCTGTCTCTCTCCGTCTGTCCTCATCCTTGTGTGTATTGTGGTGAACTGTGAGATATTCTGCCCAGGCAGCATCGAGTCTCGTGTCCCTGTAGAGGGGATGGGCTGGGGGAGACTTGGGGTTGGTCAAGGTGACCTCAAGAGGTTCCTCCTCACCCAAGTCCTGCTCTGAGCCGAGAACAGATGTCTCAGACCAAAGCAGGCTGGAGGCTTTACACCAGTTGTGCGTTGGTAGTGCCCCTGGGATGCTGTGGGAAGGTTAATGGGAGGTGTTGTTTTAAGGTGGTTTTCATAAAACCAGTGTCAGTTTTCTGCTTCTGGTGGACTAACCCACTGAAGGGGAGTGGAGACCAGTTCCACAGCACTTGATATCCAGTGTCCATAGCCCGCTTTTGAAGATGCTGGAGCAGTCTTCATGGGTTCAAGTGTCCAGTTTTAAAAGAAAAATCCTGCTTTGACAGAAAGCCGCTTGATTGTCTCCTCTGGACAGAGTTAGCAATGCCTGGAGCTTTCTGGGAAGGGTCTCCTGAGGGTTAGGGTCCTGCAGCCCGCTTCCGACTCCTGCCAGCCCTTCCCGTAGGGGACATTGTCCCCATCCCTGGGGTTTGGCTTCCTTTTAGGAGCATCTGAAGTGAAGCAAGCTGTGATTTGGTACTGCTGTGGCTTTTGGGTGTTGATGCCTGTTCAGAGGGGAGGCTTTGGGGTATCCAGGTGGTCGGTGTGTGTTGGGAAGTGCTTTTGGGAAGCTGTTCATCCTCTCTGTGCTGATGTCTCAAGTTGATCCCACCCCAGCTGCCTTTACAGCCCCGGCATGAGAACTTCCCCAAGGAGGCTAATAAAATCTGAAGAGCCTGGGGACAGTTTATTGAGGTTCTAACTGGAAGCGAGGGGCCAAGAGCTGGTGGAACTTGGCCGTGAGGGACCAGGGGATGGTGCCGGGGACGGGATGGGAGCAGCCAGGAGGGCACTGCCAGGGCAGCAGCACAGGGGCGAGAGCATCACTACTCTACTCCCACCTCCTGATGCGAAGGAGCAGGGGAGCGTAGCCTTCCCATTGGGGAGGGGGGGAAGAGAAAATAAACAAACATAAAAAAATCTGTCTGTCCGTCTCGAAGGAGCCCTCGCGATCCGTCAGGAAATGGGTCATTTATTTTATTGTAACTGACTCTTGGGAGCCCTGACATGGTCAGAGCTGAAATTTCACACTTTTCTGGCTACCGTAATTGTCTGGTCCGTACGGAGAAAACAACCCCCTAACCCACGGGGCATCCCTGGCAGAGCTAGGTCCACGTGTTCATTTTAAGAGCAACCCACCAGGTTGGGTTTAAGATGCTACGACCACGGTCCACCTCTAATAAAAGCAGCGGCAGCCCCGTGCCCGAGGAAGGGGCTGGGAGCTGGCAGGACTCCACGCTGCGCGCGGCGAGATGCAAATCCCGCCCGGTCCGGGGTATTGCGATGTGTAAACAGCACTTGAGATTACAGGGAAATGGGTTTGCACAAAGAGGAGAAAGTTTTGACTCCGATGAAGGTCCCAATGCAGTTTCCTTTATTTTTTTTTTTTTTAACCAAGGTTAAAAAGTGGAGATCCTGGGGGAGCCGCCTCCCGGACTGGGATTGTAAAAGAGATGGGAGGATTGTGATCTAGAGCCAAGTAAAAGGGGAAAGAAAAAAAAAAAAAAGGCTCTCAGGGCCAGATTTTCACCCACAATTGGAGCCAGATTTTTCCAACTTGCATTTAAGCGTCTAAATAAAAGCTCCGTTTTCAGAAGTGATTAGCGCCTGATGTGCTGAGCACTCTTGAAAGATCTGACTGTCGGGATTCCTTCTTATTTCTTGAGATTTGGATCTGCCAGCTCACACTGGCAGGTTTCAGCAGTTACTGGCAGTTACTGGTCCTGCCCCTTTGCCCCCCGAAGCCGGGGGTGGGTGCTGGCGGCACAGGCTGGCACGGCCAGAGGAGTTACTCCTTCCCCAACTTTGTGGCTCCTCTCTGCATTGAGAGCCCCTGTGTTCAGTCCTTGTGGCAAAAGGTTTGTGAACCTATTTGGGAATTCTGGGAGTGCACGTGGCCAGGGCGTCGGGAGCTGTGGGCAAGGTGCAGGTAAGGGGCAGGGAGCTGCAGCATGGCAAGGTGGGGATGGAACGATGCCCGAGATGCTCCGTTCTCCCTTCTAGCTCTACAGTCTCTCCAACACCTATCCCCAGCGAAGCACTGGCTTTGCTGAAACTCCTTTGCAACCTGAAGCTGTGGGTTCAGACCTCCTGAGTGTGTTGCGTGCGGAGAACTCCCTGCAAGTAGACGATATCTAAATGAAGGTATCCCAGCAGCGTTTACCTGCGAGGCGTCGTGGAAACGCTTGAGTCCGCAACAGCAATGCTACCGGGCTGGGGTGAGCTCTGCGGTTCTGCCTTAAAATCAGGACTGTCATCTCCAAATTATTCCTTGGTTATTACTGGTCATGTTCAAGCAGATGCAATCACCCAAGTAGGCAGCCTTGTGTGTGTGCGTACGTATCTATCCATCTATCTCTCTACAAATATGTATGTGTGAGTGTGTGTGTTTTCTTTGCTGTGACGACATTGACGTGTGTTTTGTGATCTCCTGTGGTTCGAGCCTCCGGCATAACAAATATTTACAAACAAATTGATCGTATGAGTACAGACTAGAAGCAAGTTGTGATCTCTCTGAGGAAGAAGAGCCTGTGGCTGCTGCAGGCTTTTACGGCGTTGTTTGTTGGGGTGTAATTTCATGAGAAGCCAAGAGCCTCCTATAAATGTTATGCTTTTAGGCTCAGATTCACAAGGCTCCTAAGGATGTGCTTTTAAACAGGGAAGTCATCCTTTTGAAGTTAATGGGGTTGCTTCGATGGTAAAATGAGGCATGTGCTGAATTCGAGCCTAAATATACAACTTTATATGAACTTTATATAGTCATTGTTTAGCGTTCAGTTACAGCTGAACTAATAATGCAACAGATTTCTCTGACATCTGCAGCCTCTTCTTGCTTATGGCAGAGATGCAAAGTGGCTGTGACTTTTATATGCGATACGTGTCGGAGGGGGGGAGAATATTTGTGGAAGCTGTGCCTTGAACGAAGAGCTTCCCCCGGTGAGCCTTTATCCGCCCCGTGATGTTGGTTCCTGCGCCTCACTGGCTGCACACCCCTGCATGCCTGGCGTGAATATTTGCACAGCACAGTTTTTATATTTAGTTTCCCCAAATACTTTGTTCGTGCAACTTCGAAAGCCACTTTCTGTTGCTGTTTGTGCCAGTAGAACTTGGCGATGTGAATGTTTATGGAAGGCAGACAGGAGAGAGGGCATGAATGTGTCTGAGGGGAATTCACTTAGGAAGAAATCCAGATCAGCTATTCCAACAGCTTTGTGCTGGGTTTCCCTCGTGGTGCGTTGAATTTATTTGGGGGGTGTGTGTTTAGTCAGGTTGGCTTTTCATGCTGCCCCTGCCAGAGCAGGGGTGGGCTTTAAACGGCTCTGCTCGACATTGCTGCTTACTCTGCAACAAGGTGAACAGAGTAAGTGGAGTAGCAAAGCCCCATCGTTGCTGTTTTCCAGCTCCTGCCCTGTCCTGCCTGAGCCTCAACCTTTTCCTTCTCTTATTCATGACCCCCTTGCTAAATAAAAACCCAACCCCAGACTAACAAGCATAGAACATATTCCCCCATCTGGAAACTTTGTCCCCTCTGCTGCTGGTCCAGCTCCAGTGGGATGAAGGCAGCAGCCGGGGGGCTTTAACCCTCTCCCAGACCTGCCTTGGGCCGAGCGCAGCTGCATCTGTGAGGGCTCTGTGGGTGCCGGTGGCTTCCTCGGTTGGGTTGGCTGAGGTGAGTTTCTTGGTGTTGTTCTTCATGTCCTGAAAGAATGATTTTTGTGGGCTCCGTGTGAAAAACCTTAAATTTTACATTTTTCAATGAAAGCGCCAGATTACATTTTCTTAGAAGAGTTTTGATTTGGCCTCATCTCTTTCTGAAAAGAAAATGCAAGAGAAAGCGAGTCTGGCTTCAGATTTGGTGAAGAGCTCAGTGGTTCTATTTAAAATGTATGCTGGAAATGAAGAATAAGGGGAAAACCCCTCCAACCCTCACTTGTACTTTTTCATCTCAGTTAGTTTCTTCTCTTTACCTTCCCTTAGAGAGAAGAACAGAAGCATTTTGATTTCACTTGCAGTTTTCAGTGGAAAATACATGCTGGTTGTAACCCAGCTGGGGCTCGGCTGCAGCCCCGGCTGTGCCACCAAACCTGCTACAGACCTGTGTGTCCTCCTTGCCTGGACCTGCCAGGGCTGGAAGGGGCTTTGGGAGCTCCCGTCTGGGGTCTGGGCTGGGATTTGTGCCTGTGCGATGGGAACGAACGTGCTGCTCACAGCCTGGGCTGCTGGAGGTCTGAACCCCCCTTGCCACCTCCCCACCCAAGCTGGGAGGACTGGCAGGTCTGAGAACAGCATCATGGGGTTTAACTTGAGGTTTGGTAAAAGGGTGTCCACCCTTGAATGAAGTTCAGAAGATAGTGTAATCCGTGTTGTAACTTCTGGATTCTCCCTTTATGAGTTGGTTTTGGTCTGGGAGGGCTCGTCTGCGTGCAGTTGCTGCACTGGTTCAACCTGATCTGGCTTAAACCAGACTCGGTGCTGCTGGCACAGAGCGCCGCACGGAGACTCGTCTATCGATTTTTGATCCAGCCTTATCTTACGAATCTCTACCTGCCGGGCGCGAGGGTCCACGGCACGGTGCCGCTCTGTGGCACTGGAACGTCGCAGCGCAGCAGCCCTCAAAGCTGCCAGTTCCTGCGCTGCCTCGTCCGCCTCCACCTCCTCCTCCTCCTCCCGACAGACCTCAATCAGAAAAGCCCTCAGAAGTCACAAGCAGTTTTGTTTCCTCTTCCTTTCTCGCGCTGCTGCTGCCGTGTGCTCGTGCATTTGAAGTTGTCGGGGCCCCCAATCCCTGCGGCTCCCCTTGGCTTTAACAGAACCCTCCTTATTTCCCCTGCTCAACGTGCTCTGAGCGCATGGGGTTTGTGAGATCTCCAGTAACAGGCTGGTAGCCTGCTGGCTGGGGGGAAATACAGAATAAAAAGCTAACCATGGCCATGTTCTGTAGGCAAAACTATGTGAAACATACCCAAGTGACAGCTGTCAATCACCCTGGTAATGAAGCTTAATTATCAAGAAATTAGAGCAGCTTAAGACCCACCCGAGAGCATGTGCTGACAGGGTTTGGGGCTCCTGCTGACACCAGCTGCGTGGGAGCTGCTTAAAGCTTCGCTTGACAAAGCCTGAACTCATATCAACGCATCCCCAAGCCCCGTAGCACCATCAAAGCCACGGGAAACCAGTTAGAAATGCATGCTGGGCACTGGAAGAAGGCAGAGGTGCCCTCTCGTGGCAAGGAGAAGTGGGTGAGAGGTTCATGGGTGGCACCCAGCTGCCGGCTGAAACCCAGCACCCTAACAAAGGCAGTGAAGAAGGGTGGGAGGTCAGCGTGGCCACGTTGTGGGTTTCACACAGTCTGAGCGTTTATTTTGTGTGCTTTTGGGTTTGGGGGAGGCTGGAGGATTTGGGGGGATGGAGGACTGGGGAGGATGTCAGGAGACCTGGTGGACTGAGACAGCTGTGGTGCCAGTGGTCAGTGTGATAGCTCCTGGAGGCAGGTGGCTGACTGACAATCCACGCTTAGGACCTTCTCTATTCCCAGTTGGCCCTGGTGGATGCGGGGAGATGCTCTGGAATGTGCAGAATGCACCAAAAAGCAGAATATACTTTATCTCGTGTGTGCTTTTATTCAGGTTTTTGTATCAGTGTCAAGGAGGGAGGGAAGCTGAGAGCCGTGTGGAGCTGGCAGCACCACCTTCAACGCTTTGAGGACGTGCAGAGGACGCTGTGTTCTCCCTTGCCCAGCAACCTTAGAGTTTGTTGGGTTGTGCTCTGAACTGATGGTCTCAGAAGTGCTCTGAGGTTCACAGCTGAAAGATGGAGCAAGGAACAAGTCTCACTTTAGCCACCCTTCCACACGTAGCAGTCTGCGAGGGAATTTGCCTGCAAGCATCACGTTTGTTGGTGTGTTGGTAGTCCAGCCAGTGCCAGCTCGAGTGCCACGGCCGAGAATTGAAATTTTTGATTTTTCTTAAGAGATGAAAATCTCTCAACATGTCTCACTCGCTGCTGGGTCACAGTGGGACGGAGCTGCCAGCAGCTGGAGGTGGCTGGGAGCGAACTGGTGTGTTATCTGCCACCCATTTGTCAGAGGCAACGCGTCTGGCTGGGCTTTGAGGTTGAGTTGCTGGTTGTGCGAACCCACCGACTTTAGCTGGTCTTGGCTTAGGGGCATGTTCAGAGCATCAGAAAGAGCCTTTCAATACGTGGCAACCCGCCAGCGAATTAGAATGTCAAGATAATGCAAAATGGAGGCATTGTATAAAACTCATCCATCTTTCTTCTCTATTACTTACTGTTAAACTTGTCCTGTCCGCAGATACTTGATGTATTGACTTTGGCGAGGACTAACTGCAGAAGATGGGGGGTGACTAGAGTCTTCCTCTAGTCCTCCGAGTTGAAGATAAAGGGGTTTTGAGATTTCCTTGAGATTTCTGCATCTTTTAAAGCACCTCTTCAAAACTGGCTTTTTGAAGCACCTCTTATTGGCTCTGCTCAGAGGTGGGCACTTAGCTTGGAGGATGGGGCAAGTGCTCCATGCCAGCACCGTCTGTGTGTGGGATCAGTGGTGAAAAGGAGTGGAAAGGTAGCACAGCAGTTTAATAGGGGAGGGGGAAGAAGATGGAGCATTTTTCCCAGCTCTGGGCACCAACCAGTCCCTTTACTTCTGCACCTGAGAAGCAGAAGCTCTTCTAAAACCAGGAATGAATTCTCCAAGGCTTTCGAAAGGATGCTCTTGGACAACTCATCCTTGGCAGCTTCCTGAAAAAATCTCATCAATTATTAGGCGTGATTCTCCATCTCTAAAGCGGTTCCAAAAGAGAGCTAATGGGGAGAAACCAATTAGACAGATTTATTAGCCCAAGATCAAATTCTGGTTGCTGAGATGATTGATGGAAAGGATTAATCACGTTGTGCTTGCTTGCCAGAGATAACGAACTAGCCAAGGCGAGTGGGGCTGTAGGAGACTCACGTGGATGAAAGCCCCCAGCCAGGTCGCTTCTGCTTCCCTCCAACCGCAAGAGGCCAAATGCCTTTGTTGGCTTGGCCTGGTCTCCTCAGGAAGGGGCCTCATGGGTCATTTCTCTTCAAGGGATGAGCCTGGTTTTCTCTCTGCTTTTCGTTCTGCTACTGCTGCTTTAATCTTGTCATTATACGTATTTGCATATTTCTTTCTCAGCCTCCTCTTCCTTTTATTCCACCCCCAAATCTCTTTCCCATCAGCCACCCTGCAGCTCTGGCTTCACTGCTGCACAGGCGCAGCTCGGACTCTCCTCTCTCGCCCTGGCCGGGTCCCGCAGTGAACAGCAACCACTGGCCACGGAGGCTTTTCACTGGTGTGTGGTTATGGGGAAGTTGTTCCTTTGTGAAGATTAGGATCCAAGGGCAAGCAGGTCACTGGGGCTGGAAGGAAGGAGGGCAGTGGCTCGAAATCAAGCTGTTTTCAGGAGAAAGGGCATGAAGAGTTTGTTGCACTGATGATGGTCGGTTGAGATCTGGTGGGAGACGGTGTTTTGGAGGCAGGGGAATGGTTCTCTGGGAGACTTTTTTTTCTTTTTCTTTGTGGGAGATAAGGAAATGTCATCGTTTAAATGGGTGTTTCCTGAGCAGGCTGCAAGCTGGGTCCCTTTTCAGCATGAGAAAAGGGCTGCTCCTCTCCTTTCCTATTCCATCCCTCCTGGATCCTGCTCAGTTGTAGCACATTTTGGGGCTTTTTGATGGGATTCTACCACTTTTTTTTTTTTTTTTTTTTTCCCTCTGTGGGACTACACCTGAGCTGTCCTATATCACAGCTCAGGTCATGGTCCAGATCTGCCTCAATCGGGAGCTTCAGCAGTGAAGTCAGGCTTTGAAGCAAGGGGTGCAAGAGGGGTACAGGGAACCTGGGTGATGCTGCGGTGAGGGGACACGACTGGGGATGGGGAGTGGCATGGCCAGGAGAGGGCAGTGATGACCTTAGTGCTGCCTGAAAAATCCAGTGCTGTAACAAAATGCCTTTAATTTAGGGCATACCTGTGTGCTCAAATTGAATATTCTTGATGTTTGACGTTGCGTCGTTAATGCTCAAAACAAATGTGATGCCTTCAAATCCTGGAGCTCTGTTTTTAAGCTCTTTGCAAGCTCAAGGAAAGACTTTTCCGTGGTTCCTCCCCCTTCTCACGTCGAGGTTTTTTCTTCCAAACCATGAAGGCACTGAAAGTTCAACCTGGACTTGCTGCACCTCTGTGAGGAGCTCAGGCAGGAAGGTCTGGATTCAGAAAAATATTCAGATATCTGTCTCTGCACAAGTACGATTCAAACCTTAGTAACGCTCCATTTGAGGAGGGAATTGGGATCGCTGGCCTTGCTCAAGCATCATCTGGTGAACTGGGTACGTGGGGTTTTTTCCTGCCTTGCCAGAGTGTGAGTGCTTCCAGCGAGGACCTCGCGTGCCTGCGCCTGCTGGGAAGTCCACGTGTCGGTGGGTTTAACAGTACAACCACCGGCCGGCACGTGGAGAAGCAGAGACACGTTGGCTTGGAAGGGAGCGTAAAGGATGGCAGATCATGGGTGACGTGGCTACAGCCTGCAGGCAGATCCCTTCCAAGTGGAGCGGGGTTGTGCTCGGGCTGTGGTGGGGATCTGCTGTGGGCTTCCAGCGGGTACCTGCTTTTTGGGGTCTTTGTTTCCTTGCCGATGAAGGGGGTTTAGGGACAATGTTCCTGCTTTGCAGGAACGCCAGCAGATTGAAAGCCTATCAATTTATAAGGGAAAAGCAAGTAATGTCTGCTACAACTTTTCTCCAAGTCCCCCTGGCAACGTTTGTGTCTTAGCAACCACATTTTCCTATTTAAAAATGTTTAAAACATTTAAAAAACAACAACAACAACACATTAAGCACAGGATTAAGTGCTTTCCTGAATCAAAGACTAACTAGATAAATGAAATGCTGTTAATTGAATCAGGGATGCACTGTGTTTTCAGCCCCCAAATTTGCATAACATTTGCATTTGATTGAAAAGCCATCATTAATGTTGTTCAGTTCTAGTGGGTCCTCCCATGTCTCTGGCTTTGGGCGTCCTCCTCCTGCCCTGAGGAGCTGCGTAAATGGTTTCTGTAGGAGATGGCCAGGATGGGGTCAGTGCTTGGGGTCGGGAGAGCCCAGAGCTTGGCTGTACTTTGCCATCAGCTCTTGGTCCCTCAATGTCTTGGTGCCTTTAGTCACCTCTGCTTTGAGAAATACGTGGTGGGGGATGGAGAAGGTCCGGGAGGTGTTGGATATAAGGGAGGTGCTTTAGCCAACGTCCCACGGAAAGTGTGTCTGGTGTGTGTGTGGCTCTGGGGTGACCACAGAGCTGTTGCTGACAACCTAATGCTGAGCGATGGTGGGCAGAGGCCCAGCAGCTCCTGCTGTGGTGCTTGGGGTTGGTCCTTTGTCTAGCAGATGTTCACTAAATCAGCCCCTGGCTTTGGGAATAAAGAGAAGTCAAGTTGTCACTATAAAACCTGGACTAGTAGGGGAAGAGGAAGGAAATTGGTGGGGCTGGCTGCACTGGAGGTGGCTGCACCTCATGGGGGTCACCCCTGTGCTTGGAGGTTGTCATTGCTCCTTAAAGAGGAGCCTTGTAGACCGTCGTGTGCTGGCGATTGTGTCCCAGGGAACGTTGTTTGGGGCTAAACGCTCAGCAGGCAATAGTTGGGATGACCTGAGCATCCTGTACCCTCCGTCCTCCTCTCCTCCCTGCGCTGAGCCCCCTGAAAGCATCACCTTGAAAACACCGCACGGGGCTCGTGCAAAAGGGAGGGGAACCCTCGAATGAGGCCAGGTTGTGCCGGTGCCACTTTGCCAGCAGCTTCGGCTTGCAGCGGCCAGCCCCAGCCTCCCGCTGGCCCCCGGCCAGGCTGCCTGCTCCTAACTAGCTAGTGCCCCTTTCTTGGGTCTCTGCCACCAGCACCACTGTGCCAGTCCACTCCAGGGAATTACCAGCAGATTCTTAATTAAGCGGGAGGCTCTGGCCACCCTCTCGAAGGCAATCGCTGGGGAATGTGACCAGGGCTGAGAGCAGGGGGATGCTGACGTCTGAATCCATGCGTGGGTGTTTCCCAATGAGATTTAAAAATTAAAAGCCAAAAAAAAAAAAAAGTCCCCCTAACCTAATGTTGGATTCTTGATGATGATTCTGCCTTCCTGGGCGGTTGGTGTTTTCTGCAAAGGTTGCTGGAGGTACCAGCCTGTTTGTGCCATGGGCACCTGAGGGTGCACAGCTCCGAGGATGTGGCTGCTGATGTGGCACCGAGGGGCAGCGGTGCGGGCTCTGGACACGTTAGGGACACACACTGGTTTCCAGCTGGCTCCAGGGCTGTCGGAAAATGGCAGTGGCTGTTCCCTGAACAAAGAGGGCTTTCCTTTGCTGCCACTTTTTCCCATTTCACCTTGTTTTCTTGCTTCTGGGGAAGAGGTTCCTCCTGGTGCACCTTGGGTTTGACCTGTGTGGTCACAGTGTGAGAGGGTGAGAAATCTCCATGGTTACCTGCATAGTGCAGGATCCTCCGTGACACTCCGCTCCATCCCTTTGCTTTCGCCCCAGTAAGGATTAACCTGTTGGTGTGTTGACCTCTTTAAAGAGCTGGTTGAAGGAAAAACTGTGGAGAGCCTTTGGAGGAGCAGATCCTGGTGCTTCCACCGCTTGGGACTAATGAGTGACCTGGCCCAAGATGCTCCTCTCTGATGTGGCTCCATGATGCGGGTCTGCTTGCAACCTCCTGTTACAGTCTGCGCGCATCAGGGAAGGTGACTTTTTTCCCCCGCTGAGCCCAACGCGTGTCCAGGGAGGATTTACTGAGACTGTCGAGAGATTTCAAAGGTCTCACTTTGCCTCCTGGTTCTGCAGGAGAACCACCAGATCTGCGCGGGGCTGCCGGGTGCATTGGCTGGTTTTTGAGGGCTGCAGGGCAGATGTAGTGGGGATGCTAAAATCCCGTTAGCCCAAGTAGCACCGTTGGCATGGAGCAGGAGGAGAGTGATGCCAGGACCCATCCTGCAAGTCCCTCTCCCCTTAGAGCCCTGCAGCTGCTTGCCCTCCTCTCTCCACCCCCTTTTACGTATTTATTTATTTTAAAATAAGAAGCCAGAAACCATCTGCATCTGCAAATAGACATTTCTTTACCAGGTCAATTGGTCCGCTCCTGCTCACCACGAGGCTCTGGGAGGCTCCTGCCTTCAGCATAAGATGAGCAGTATCCGTGAGATCTGTTGCCTCCGGCAGGCTGGAGATGTTGGGGCTGGTCTGTGGCTCCTGCAGGCCCGATGGGCACGAGTGCTGGTCCTGGGTGGCAGCCGAGGTCGGGCGAGCGGAGCTTGCGAGAACCCCTCAGCGGCACGGGAGGGAGGAGCTCCTGCCTTTGGCACGTCGTGAATAAAAAGCCAGGGAATTGCCGTCTCGTGGAGTTATTTATTTGGAGTAAAGCTGTGCGGGGGTGGCAGCGGGCAGAACCGGCTGTGGCGTCCGGTGGCACGGAGAGTGGCGTTTCGCCGCGCGGATTTAAATCCAGCAGGACCTGCTTCTGGCAGAGCAAACAGTGGGTTTATTTATTCATGACTTCCTCTGTAATTCTAACCACAGCCGCTGCCGAGCGCGCCAACGGAGCCGGATTCGAGCAGGGGCTGCTCATCCAAGGGGGAGGTTTCCACCCGCCCCATGGCCAGCCAGACGCCACCGAAGGGTGGGGGACACGGCCCCGAGTCCCCAAAGCATTAAAGCTGCTGCAGCTTCACCAGCCTGAACCGGGTCCCTCTGGGGGCATCGCTGGGTTTGGAGACCCCCAAAAGGGACCAGGAGGGGACACGGGGACAGTGACGTCACATGGAGGACGTGGGACAGGACACAAGAAGTGGGGACACCAAAAGGACCTGGAGAAGACCCCCCCCCCAAAAAGACCTGGAGAAGATCCCAAGGACATTGATGGGACCCCAAAGAAGACCTGGAAGAACCCCTCCCTGAGGTGACAAGGAGGTGACAAAAGGGACACCGGTGGCTTTTACATCCCGGGTTTATTCTCGGCCCCGGGGGGCGACTTTTCAATATGAAAAACAAAAAAAAAAGGGGAAAAAAAAAAAACCAACCCCAAAACAACCCAAAAAAAGCTTCAAAAGGAGGAAAATGAACCAAAAAAAATCAGGATGGATTCAGGAGGGGACATTTGGGGACAGGAGAGCCCCAGGTTGGGGACACAAAAGGGACAAGGGGCCACCCCCTGGAATTGAGTGATGGGTTTGGGGGGAAATTGGGACAAATTGGTGGCCGGGGGCTGTAATAATTTAGTGGTGATGTCACCAACCCCTCCCCCACCCCAGGCAGTGGGGGACAAGGGGTCGGTGACACAGAGGGGTCGGTGGCTCTGAGGTGACAACGGAGAGGGGATGGGGACGATGAAGGTTTGGGGGGGGGGGGGGGGCTCGGGGGGGTCCATGGTGAAGGAGGGGGGGGTTCTGGTGCGGCGGATGGAGGGGTGGGGGGGTTGTTGGTGCGCTTAGTGGGGCG
>JAAGNO010011063.1:0-16081 GCA_033439905.1 Ceryle rudis | reverse complement strand
CCTTTGTACTGCTGCATTACATTTGGTTTGTATTTCTGACTTGAGTCTCTTGCTGGTTTTGTTCTCAAACCACTACAAACCCAAAGAACATCCACCACCATCTTGCTCCAGAAAGCCCCTTTTATCCTTTTGATAACACATATGCAACAAAGACATGATGCTTCGCTAGCGCCAACACTACATCCCTCCAGGCAGCCAAAGGCACGATAATGCGGTTTGCACAAAACCTAGGCCAGCTGGAATCCTCATCAAAATAAAAGCGGTTGTGGATTTTCAGTTGATAAAGCAACACAATACCATACCCATGTTTTAACATTTTTATTTTAGAAAGTGAACATACCCATTAAAAAAGAAAATGCATGGAGTTAAAAAAACAAACATAAAACTAATGACAAATTTGCAAGAACATAAAATAATTTTACCTAGTGAGTCCAAACAATCATTAAATATACTTCTACCATAGAGAAGTTTTACTTCATTATATTACCGGTCTCTTGATTAGGTACACAAGACAACACTTTCCAGTAATTACCTAGTCATTAGAAGATCAACTTCAGGTATCCCTGAATAATAAAATACATCATGGACAAATATTTTCATACCACCTGGGAGGCAACCTAATATACATATGTCAACAAGGTACATTTTCGTGAGGTATTACAGTACATGGGAACTGTTCCCTTTGCTTTCTAATGAATAAATTCTGTCAGCAGCTCCACCAGCAAGTCAGCCTCAGACGCTGTTACCAGTATCCAAACCCCAACAACTTCCCTCAGAGATTTTCATTCTGTAACAGATGACACAAGTCAGGATGAATTGAAGATGTGCGCCAAGAACAGAGATGATGAAAATGGGGAGGCTGAACAGAAAGACTGTCCACTTTTCCACACCAGCACTGGAAGATATCAAATGGGAATCTTCAGCTTCTCAAGAACAATTAATACCTCCCGTAGCTTAAGCTTTGCTATGTGTGGTGAAGTGAAAGCATGGGGTAAGATAATTCCAAAAGTAAACAAAGTAATTTCCAAAAGAAGATCATAACTCCTATTTAACTGAAGCACACTACAAAAATCTTAACAGGCCGCTGCTCCAGTGTATCCATTTGTAGTACTTAACAGACTGAGAAGGGGAAATATCAAAAGTAGTTTCGCCCCTGCTGTCTTCAAGATGGGTATGTTTGTCCTAGACCTAACCTAAAGAAAATCTCTTTCTAGTACTCTTGCAACTGCCATCTCCAAAGAAACATCTCTTGCCACTTCCAAAAAAAAAAAAAAAACCAACAAAAAACCCAAACAAACAAACAAACCCCCCCCCCAAAACAAAACAAAAAAGGAGCTTTTACACATCTGGTCCACCACTGTCCTTTCCAGGACAGCCAACAAATAAAAACTGGAGGTGTTCCATCCTGGGCCTTCAGCCTTTCACAGAGTACTCCAGAACAGTGTTCTCAGAGCACTTGGCCCAGGCTAAACAGAACTTGGCAGCAGAGGATCCCAAGTACTGGCTCTTGAGCCTGGCAGGAGTTCCTGCTTGAAGGTTGCTAAGGCAGACAGACTGGGCTCAAAATTGATGAACGCCTAAGAGTTAGCCCCCTGTTCACATTATCTGGGAGAAGGCTAAGAAGAAAATAGGAATATTCATGTTTTAGACAAAGAACTTACCTGATTTTTCATATTTGCTATACAACTGGTTTTTCACTGTCTTGTTTTTCCTCAGAGTCTTCATCAGATCCTGCAAGGGAAGACAAGAATGCCATTAGATCACTTGAGAGAAGAAAAAAAGAAAACAAAGCAGACTACCACTGGTAATGGCTTATCAAAAAGCAATTCAAAGCAACTATTTGCTATTAAAATATTTACTTTTTATTTTACATTTCTTATCTTTTTGGGTGTTTCACACTGAAGGGTTTTTTAAACAGTTTTAAAACCTCAGCACTGGGATACTCTTGACATAACCCACCCTGTCAACATTCAGTGAGAAAGCGTTTCAAGTTTTTACTACCACACACTCGGGACAATCAACTCCACTGTTGCTCAGTGACCAGCACACTGTCCCACTTCTGACATCCTGCCCTTTGGAAGACCACTACTGAAGACACTTTCAAAGCGTCCACAAATACTGCTTTATAAATCAGTAATTTATTTATCTAGCAAGAGATCATCTCACTCTAAGCCAGAAATCAAACAGCTCCCTCTGCCCCTCCCTGCCCAGTTCTCTCCTCGTCCCCTGCCTGCTCTCAGCTCTCTGCTCTGACAAAGCCCTGGAGGGCCCTCCACCCCTTCAAAAAGCTCAGCTGGTCTCTGTGCCCAGAGACAGCTCCTGCTGGAGGCACTGCTTGGCAGGAAAGGGGGCTTGATGGATCAGTCGATTCAGGGCTAGAAAGAAGATACCCAAGCGAGCAGGACCAGCAGTGCTGACCCACAGTTCTGGAGATCCAGCCCAAGCCACACATGTCTCTGCCTGCATCTGAGGTGCTGGTCAGCCTTCGTCAGGGGCGACTGAGGGAATTATCAGCCCATGAATTTTACCAAACATGCTTTGGGCAGTTTAAATAGGAGGGGGGAGAGGGGGGGGAAGAGGTGAGTAAACAACTGTCTTCGATAAAATGCCTTGGAGACTTACTTGGGCTTTTGCTATCAATTTAAAGCTGAACTATGTACCCACATTCCCTCTCACAAAGTAGTAAAAAAAAAAAAAAAAAAAGAAAATAAAAAAAGAAAGACAAAGGTGTTATGTGTAGAGTTTGTTTTTGACCAAAGTGCTCTGAAGTCTCTTCCTTTCTTGGAATAGCATTACCTGCCTACCCGCCTTTCACTGTGAAGCTCAAATTGCACAGAAACTGTAGAAATTTACTCTTTCCAGGATGATTTTACACTTGGCACCTCCAGAATGATTACTTGGGAACAAAGTCTAATGTTGAAGATGAAGGGTCAGCCCGTATATAAGAAGTGGATGGAAAAGGGTTTGGCCCTGGACATATTCAAGGAAGGCATAAAAAGATAAATATGCTGAAAATTCCTGACAGCAAAGATTTGGTTTTAGACGTGTTGCCATGCCAGTAGAGGGGTTTATTCCCTCCTCATAATGATGGAGAATAATTTATCTCCAAATATTTTTCCAATAAATACGTAAGGTAAACTGACCAAAAGTTGCTCTCACAGAACAATCCATATTTTGCCTTATCTGAAAGAAATGCAAAATTTCGAAGAAAATATTTCTGAGAGCTATTTTTACCATATACACCAAACAGTTTCAGTATACTTTGTGACTACCAACCAGCCTATGTGTTTTGGTTCAAATATACTGATTTGACTGTTTGTTTTGTTTCTCATACCCATAAAGGGTGCATTTAAACAAATTTACTTGGCAGTTAGGGCAGACTAGAAGGCGGCACCTGAGCTGTCACTGAAACTCAGGTGACAAGCAGACACTCGATGAGTTGAAAGCAGTGACACAGTCCTACAACACCTGTAGTCACCACACACGTGCTGAGGCATGACAGTTCACTGCGCATACAACACTGACCTGGCCAAACTGCCAGGGAAAACATGTCAGCTCCACTTACACTTCCTCTCACACTGTATATTCTGTTGCCCCAAAAAATCCCAGGCTGAATCCAGTATAATGCTTCCAACTATTATCCCTCAAGATAAACTCAGAGCTTTATCTAAAATACATTTTTGCAATGAATCGTTACACGTGACGTTGTCTTAAAGCTTTGTCATCCCTAGATGGAGCTCTAAGTCATTTATTATGCCGAGATGTTCAGCAACCACAGAAACAGCCATTAAACTGAAAAATAGCACCAACACGTATAACTGCAAGAGAGGCAAACAAGCTGTAGCAATTAGCAGGTTATTAATATTTAAATATACTGCATAATACAGCACAGCTTTGCAGAAGAGGTGCATTTTAGGGTAAAAAGACTTGACGTGGGATTTGGGGTTCACACTGCCCTCAGATAACTCAGATCCACTCAACCCATAAAGAAATGACTCATTTCCTTGAAATGCCTCCAAACACATTCTTAAATCTTGCAGTTTTTACATTTATTTTTTGGCTTACTCAGTTCATACCTCAATTAGAACAAAGCACATGAAATGCAGAGTTAAGATGTAATTAACACTTGCTCTCGGTTTAACAAGCCCACGCAGGTGGCCTTTTTATAGAGTAGACTTCTGCTTATTGTTATGAGAAAGGAAAAGAGCCTCTGATTGAAATTTCATTTTGCTTTAGAGCACTTTCAGGTTCACTGTCTATCCCAAGATACAGTAAACCTTCAAGTTTAGGCTGTATTCAATAGTGCACTGCTGCATAAACAGCAGCTAAAAAGAGAACACAGAATATCTCAAGCTGGAAGGGACACATAAAGGATGATCAATGGCAGAAATAAATAACTGCCTCCTTTCAGTTGTCATACCATTTTCTTTCAGACTTGCCTTGTTGTCACACCTTCAGGACATGTTAGAAGTCCCACTAATTATGTGTACTGTAGTTCATCTGAGAAGTAGTAACTAAGCTAAGTTACTGTATATATAAAAAACAAATAATTTTTTCATTTAAATAGGAAATTTTTTTTCCCCCTTCAACCTTCCCCTGCCTTCCCCTCTGAAGGGGGTGAAATATGCAGGAGTTTAATGTCAGTAAGAAAAATCATTCACTATGCCAACATAACTAACCTGCTACAGATTCAGGAGGGGAATAGAACTGCCCATCTGAGAGGACTCCTGGGTGAAGAAGAGCTGCTCGTTCAGAAGCATCCTGTGCTATCAAAAATCCTAAAAGGAGAAAAAAACAAACAAACAAACAACAAAAATAACCCCAAATCCTCACTGCTATCACATAGCATCTTAAATATCAAGCACTGAAGAATCTTAAAGATGGATGTATCATATTAGCATTCCTAAGAGGTTACTTCTATAACTAATCATCTCAGAAAAAACCTAAATTGTTAATTTAAAATTCAGATCATCTATGTAACTTCAGGCACTTAAGGCAACACACTAGCCACACAGAGCTACTCTGTGTATGAATTAAAGAATCCTTCGTCATACTGTGAGCAATTGGATGATTGCAGTTACCCTAAATTTCCCTTTCTCTAGGCAAAACCCAGTGTACTCATTTAACCATCTTTTTTTCTGGGAGTGCTGGAAAAGAAGAAGGAAGGGTTCAAAGTATAAAGCTGCATTTCAGAGCACTAAGAAAACAGAGGCATCCACACCCACGTAAACTTCCTGGTTTTGCCTACCAGCCAAACATGCTGTTCCAACGGAGTTTCAGACTGTATTTCAGGTAATGATGCACAAACAACAGGTATGCTGTATAATTACTCTCCTGCTATTGAAGCTAATAAAACAGCTATAGCAGAAATCTGTTTTCCTCACCACTCAAAGAATATTCTTTCAGCTAAATCAATGGCTTTCTTCCGCTTAGTTGAGCACATCAAGTGTCAGATGACCTGCTGCCTCATCTTGAAGAGGCTGAAATTCCTACTTGCTCTGATCTAATTCTGTCCATGCATGAAGTAGACTCTTCTTCATGATAGCTCTTTGCTCTCTTTTCCACCTCAAAAGAAAAGTTATTTGGGCTACTAAAAGAGGAACCAGATACTTAATTTTATGCATTACCCAGACAATAAAATTTTACCAGCCCAAGTCAGTTAAATTTTCATGTCTTAAGCATACAAAATTATGTATGTTCTTAAGTGCTTGATAAATTGCTGATCTGGCCCTTGTAGCTTTTAATTTTGCTTCCCTAAATTAAAACCTTCTTTGAAGGCACATGTTACTTCCAGAAGAAGGAAAATTATGCCATATGACTTAGATCTTCCCACAGCTCTTCACATTTTGAGAAGCTGAAAGAAGCATTCTTCTGCCAGATAACATGGCATTGAGTGTTGCCAACTGCAGAGATTGAGGGAAAATATCAAAAAACTTACTGTTTTCTTCTTCGGCTTCTTGCGGTAACACTTTAAAGTCCAAGAACCAAGTTTCAATCCAGGCAAGTATGAAGGATATGATGGGCAGCACGTAGCCAAAAGCACCCTGTGAGAACAGCTTGAAGGAAATGAAACCACACAATGTTACAGAAATTACCCAGAAGAATCTTGCTTTCCAGAAAACAACAAAGTAAAACAAACATTTGATTAGAATATATACCTGTGAAATAATTACTTTTGCTAATAAAAAGGCACTGGTCACTGCTGTTGTAAACTGAAAGAGACAGGGTAAGAACAGTTAAGACTAATAAATGGATTTACTTCCTCATTTCTGCCATTCTCTACCGGTTGCAACTTTAAATATTTACCAACAATGGCAAGCTTATAGATTAATAATAGATAACAACTATGATAAAATTCAAGTGGTACTAAAATAACCTTCTTAATAAAGATAACTTTTAATACAGACCTCTCCAAATGCTAATTTCCATATAGTTTAGATGCTACACAGATGCTGAGTTATAGAAATCGTGAATCCAGTATAATGCTTGTATAATCGTGTATAATGAAGATGCAATATACTATTCTCGAATCCTTTAAAAAAAATATCTATGCATTTGGGAAAAAGTAAAGAGCAATTGCTCCAAATGCTTTTTGCTACCATCCACATCAAAAGATCCATTTCAAACAACAAAATTTTGCAGGAGTAAACTTGAATTACTATTTTAATTCATGCACTGATACTGTGAAAAATTAATCACTTTGAAGACTTGATATTCCCCGACATATTTTTATAATGTCAGGCTGCATAAAGCATCTGAAAAAACCCAAAAGAAGCAGTGGACAAGTACTGCTCACTTGAGCAAGGCTTCTAACTCTATTATTGCATTTAGGTCAGCAGTTCTTTAATAATAACAGAACCTAATTAGCTTCTGGTAAGCACAGGTAGATTTTTAAGGTTAATGGCTTCTACAAAACCTTCAGTGAAACTTTATACCATGATTTATACCATGCTTACTACCATGATGTGTTCACTCTCACCACCTCACAAACAACTGCATCAAGTTGGAAGATGTCATTGGAAGACATACTCTAAAGCTACACAACTAAGCGTAAGAGATTTTGAGAGGCATGCACTGGAGTACATTTGGAGCAGCAGTTACTATTACATCTATGTTTGTGCCATGCTAATAACACAAGTTCAAATGAATCATGGCATGAAATCTCACACTACTAAATGAAGTGCATGCAACCCACTTGAAAGTTGTACATGAAAATGTTCTCTGTGCACCTACTAGAGTAAGGGGAAAAAAAAAAGTCTGAGATTTACAATGCGCTAAACCAGCAATATGCCTGTTGCATTAAAATCTCTTATTACTGACTGGTGAAAGCATGGATTTAGCATCAAGTTTTGCATTCTCTCATTCAGAGTACAGCTGCATTAAAGATATCTGCTCCAATCCACCTACAGTTCTCAAGAACTTCCTTTCTACAAAGGGACACGTAGTCAACATTTTGTATAGCGGTGTGAAGCAAGACGGGTGCTAGTGCTCAATGGGTGGCACCTAAAACTCTTAAAAAGCTAAGAATGTGGGAGTTGATGGACAGTTGGATTTCTACTACAATAATGCCAATTCTGCTTTTTGAACACAGTTTAGTATTTCAAACTCAAATATATTTCAGACATTAATTAACAAGTGGGAGATAACAAGCAGCTATAATCCATACTGGATTCAAAGTCTTCAATTTGTATTACCATGATACCTATTAAGGACCACACCTGCTGTGCTAGGAAATTCGTCTTTAGGCTGGAAATCTTCCAGAACAGAAGTTTTTAATCTGTTACTGTACAGTGCTTTTTTTTTTTTTTTTTTTTTTAATACATAGCATCAAGATGATTCTTAACATACAAGTGTTAAGAGGCATCTCAAATTTTGTCTGTTTGATCCATTCTAGTTAAAACTCCGTTATGCTTGGCTACTACTCACAGCTATTGCCCACCAATGGCGCAGTCTGCACATTGCATATGCAAGTATTAACACCTTAAATCGAAAGACTGCCAGTAGCTATAGAGAAAGGAAAAAAATATTTGTTGGTTAATTCAGAACACAGAAAGAATCACAAGATTCTCAGCTCACTGAAAATGCTAACTGCTTACAAAAACAACTTAAACCAGGACAATCTAAGTTCTGTCATTGAGAAACAAATTGGAATGTGTGCTTATAAACCAGGAATAGAACATAATTTCCCATTTGTAAAGCAAATGGCACCACTCACGTGCCTACAGAGGCTCAAATACATGAGCATGTGCAATTCCACAAGTAAGTTAGAAACATAAGACAGTAACACAAAGTATGTTCATGATCATTCTACCTGACTGGACTATCTAAGCAGTTAAATCTAGATGCAGTTAATCCAGCAAATACCTTGAGCATGACTATGCATCTCCCTGAGCTTAGTGGTGGGCTACTGCACATACAATAGTCTTTATCATTAAAAACAGGGAAGACTTCACAAACACAATCAGAAAATGGGAAAAAAAAAATAAAACCATTTTCTACTTACTAGATTTTTAGTATTTATTGAAATATTAACATTGCAACAATCAATTATTCTTTATGGAGATGCCTGCAACAGCAAGCTGTTCCCAATATTTTGCAGTAAAGTAAGTTATGGTATTTCTAGGCCAGAAAATTAAATCAATAGCAGGCAGACAAGATTTCTGAGTCAGGGACTCTAACCCTCAATTTCCCTGTTTATTCTTTGGTATAAAGATTGCCTCCAGCTTGTTTTAAAGAGGTGTTCAGAATGTAAAAAAAATGTGAAAAATTCTTAAAAATTAAGAGAAATCAAGGACAGAAAAGGCCAGGGGTATAATAAACCCATTTAATCATATGTAAACATACATGTTTTAGTCGTGTGATTTCAGAAGAAATCCAGTATAAGCCCACAAATCATTCTGCAGAATTCAATAACCTAGTCCCTTCCCAGGGACTATATATAAACAAAAAGTCTATTTTATAATTATATATTCTGTTATTTTATAAATAGAAGTCTATTATATTGCATTACACATTTCTAACCTTTGGTTCAAGTACGGGGCAAAATAACCTCCAGAGCATCAACATTTACAAATAACATTTTTTGCTTTCTGCAGGGAGATGTGTCATGGAGAACCTGCCAGCAAAATAATGAGAGCGAAAAGGAGAACTAGCATGGTTTGCTAGCTTATGAATTTTTTGCATCTGGTCCCTCATTCCATTTGACATAATAAATGGCCAGTGCAGAAGAAAGGACAGGTTTGTACGTGTTTCAAAGAGAGATTCTGCATAAAATGACTGATACCAAACCAACTCATCTCTGTCAGGCAAACAAGATCCAGTAGATTAATGATCTTGCAATAACATGGGGTCCTTCAGAAAGAAACATAAATAAACAGCTTTTACTTTGAGATCAGCTAACTAGATCCCTGAAGTCCAAAATGCATTTTGACTACAGAGCTGCTGACAGAAAGTGAAACTTCCTACTGCAGAGTTCCTCCCACAGGCCTAAGGTGCTTTCACATAATAAAGGAGAATCGTACTTCTTTTCATCTGTTTTCAGTACAATGCTAAAAAACACCTTGAGTTAAAATACAGAAATCTAAAAAAATGCCTGACCTATACAGGCCAACCTGGGAACAAGTCTCTGCTCACTGCAACTGACTGATTTTGGGGGAAAGCTAAACCCATCAGTGTAAACAAAATGATTTTACAGTTGGAGGTCTTGTCCTCTTAATGAATTACCTTTGTTACATCAGTCTCACATTCTTGAATGAATTTTTAACCTGCTTTTTCGTGCCTCCCCCTGCCCCCAAAGCAGACGATGCACTAAGTGTGCCAAAGCACCACTATGCAGAGGCTCCATGATCCTGTAGCCAATGCAGGACTGGGCAACCCCTAGATGGGTGAAATTTGGCACAAGTCCTTCTGGTTTAAATTATGAAGAGAGGTTCAACTCTTTCACAGGACTCAAACTAGGGAACACGTGTGGAAGGAGGAATATAGAACTATACTTCGCCTGCTTCTTTCTTTCTTTTTCTAAAAAACCACTTACAAAT
Source organism: Ceryle rudis (assembly GCA_033439905.1). Lineage (NCBI taxonomy): Eukaryota > Metazoa > Chordata > Aves > Coraciiformes > Cerylidae > Ceryle > Ceryle rudis. The sequence continues at coordinate 6,044 of JAAGNO010011063.1, read as the reverse complement.
ATATCAAAATATGAAGAAGAGTAGTCATATTGTAGGACTTCTTTCTCTAAGGTAGTCTCAATGCCTCCTTTTACCTACAAAGAAACAACATCACACAGACCTTTAGAACACAAGATACCAAAGTGAAAATACACACAAATCTGAAGGGTGAAATTAATAGTTTCCCACTGATGTACAAGATCATTAAACTAAGTACAGAGGACATATATGCTAAGAATATCAATTTCAAGATTAGCATCCTTATTTGTTTTTCATGATCATATGCCATTCTCAAAGTGAAAACATTTAAGATTATCACCTGGCCTGTGCAAGCTACATTTCAGACTGTCACAAAATAAAAGCAAACAAGTTGTTGAGGAAAGAAGAAATGGTTAAATGTAAGGTCTGTTACACAAATTTGCAGAGCATTTTATGTCTCATAAGGAGGATCAAAACAGCCACCCAGAAACTATCTCTGGTTAGTCACATGTTAGCAAACAGGAAACAAAACAGTAACTGAATTCATACTCCAGATCTTTTCCTTCTCAGCACACATACTAATTGTTTTAAGAGAGCTGAAGAAAAAACCTCACTCTAAAAAAGCACAGAAGCTATGACTATTAGACCATTCTCCCACAAATAATTAATGACCAAGTTTAACTCTTGCTTTTACTTTGAGGGGATTAAAAATTACATCTTCCTTAGCCACTGTGTTTCTTTCCAGTGGAAGGATTCATCACTTCCCTGTTTAAACTAGGTTAGTAAGAAAATTATTTAGGATGTATTGGGCAGGCAGTATGAGAAGCATATATCTCAGTATGGATCAAAACCCCTTAGTGCCCATATCCTGTTGCTATTATTCCTTCTATTTCTTCTCCTCTCCCTCCCCTCTACCTGACAACTTTCTGAATATATCTTCTCCTTGGCTGCCCTACTACATCAGGTGTGATCATCTCTTTCCAGCATAAATAAGGAACATCAACTTCCACCACCTCCAAGTCATTCACTGCGTTGCCACAGGAGCACTAGGTTAACATAAGGATGAACAGAGAATCACGACAGCCTTGATTTAGCGTTTGCTCCAACTGCTATGGAGCTACTTCCTGAAGTGTTCAGAAATAAATTATGCCTAAGCACATTAGATAATGGCAACAAAGGCAAGACAATCCTTACAGGAATGCAGGCAGCAATTCTGAAGTCCCCTTACTTATGTACTAATGACAGTTCTGGCACAGCACTATTTGATCTCCCAATGAACAAAACTTATTTTAGAAAAACACCACAAAAACCCCTAACATGTCAGACCCCAGATATCAAATGATGGCTTCTTATAGTATGACTTCTGAAGACAAAAAAATCCTGGTTTTTATTCTTGCTGACATATGGCAATACAGAACTCTGATTCACAGTATGTTCTTCTTAAAGCAAAGCTTTTCACAAAGAAAACTGCTAGGATCTTGAGGTCCCTTAATACTGCAGCATTCAAAATGAAACACCATGAGTTAGCATCATTTTCTACAGAGAGTCTTAAATACTCCAAGAGGACTAATGTGAAAAATCTGTATTCCCTCAAGAGATAAAAACCCAGATTCTGCTTCTCTTAGTTGAACAAGTTGCTGAAAAACTGGCCTAAAAATACCCAGCAGCATCAGAACTCTATGCTGCTTTTCTGAGACAAACCAACTTTACATACTGGATACAACAGTCTTTCCATACAGAGAGACAACAGAAGTCTAGTCCCCAAATCACAGCATTCAGGCAAAGTCTGCTTTCTCAAATTCAATTGGCAAGTGTGTTTTAAACTGTATCAATGAACTACTTGAACAGTCAGGTCCTGAAACTTCATCATGTCAGATCAATAACCAAGGTTATTTATCTTGTATAGGAATTCTGACAGAAAAGGTTTACACAAGATCTTTCCTGTCTACAAAAGGCATTCCTCACATTTTTCCTGTGTGTCCTTTCTTAAATGCATACTTTAGACTATAGTATAAAACCCAGCTCAGGAACTAGGATGCTACTTAGAAATAATAACAAATCAGTTGTTAAACACTCATGAAGCAAATAAATAAATTAATTAAGCGTACTGAAAAGACAACTCACATTTAATTCTATTATCCATAGCAAGGTTATGAATAAGAGATCAAATGTAACAAACAAACAGAAAGTCCTTCTGACATCTGATATGCCTTTCTTCTCTCTGCCTTCATATGACTCAATCCTTGCCATCAGCTGCGTGGGGTTAATGGAGTGGACATCCCGCAAGGAAGGACAGGATTCCACGCTGCTACTGTGAGCATTTTCTGCATCCCCTGGCACCCGATTCATCCTGGGTTTGCTTAGAGTGGTCCTCTTCCAATTTCACCATCACCAGAAGGCTGCGCCATATAGGAAGAATTTCTAAATGAACAAACAAAACCAAAACATGTTAGTCACCAAACCCCCAGAATGCCAGTAGGTATTTTCATCTTACCATGTCAGTTCTCTTTTGGCCACACTGACAACTAAGAGAATTTGGAAAGTAGGCTCTAAAATTGTTTCTAAAATAAGATATATCTAGACTCTCTTCACTTCTCAGAGGGTTTGTGAAATGAGAATTATTGTTCAGTTAGACTGGGGGAAATAAGGGAGCACTGTCTACATTTGGAAGGCTCCATTCTCCACCTTGTTAAAGTGAGATCATTAAATGGGATTGAATAAAAAGCAGAATGCTGTGCATCTTTAATGCTTCCAGTTCTGATTTAAATCCTCTCAAGAGGAAGCCAACTTAAAGGAAGTTCCACATACCTGAAAAATGCAGTGTTAGCATCCAGAGCTCACATGACCAAAAGATTAAAAATCCATCAACCCCCCCCCTTGACTACTGCAGTAATCATTCAGAGCAAATGCACTACTATTTGTTCTATAGATACATTCAGCTGCTGTGACAACTTACATTGCAGACATGGTGCCTGAAAAAACTAGATGCAACCCAGTGGTTAAAAGTAATGCAATTACCTTAAGTCTCCTCTGATTATAAGGCTAAAAAATCAGGTTACATTTTTTATAAAACTGGAGCAGTCTGATGTATGATTCACTACATTACTCCATGAGAACCTTTTTTTTCTACAAGCTTTAATTAGAAAAGTTGACTAAGAAGGTCACAAGTTTCAAGGAAATGCACATCAGTTCTGATTTTATGAAAAAATACTCCGAAGATTAAGCATACATTGAAATCCGTAATGCTGGGGGAACTGCTTTCTGAATTTCAAGAACAAAACTTTGTCTCTTCCTGCATGAGTTGTCTTTCGGTAACCACAAAACAGAAAGAGAAACCCTTCCCACTCCTCTAACAGTGTTTCTACTCCAAGTCTGCAAGAACACATTCAGTCAAAGGACAACAGGGGATCCATAACACACCATAAGGCAAATGTGATGATACAAGGACACAGGGGAAAGGAAAGGTGGGGCAGAGAAACCACCAGTGCACACACATCACAGCTGAGAAAGAAGCAGATGGCCAATGTCTAAGTCTAGTCACACAGAAGAGCCTTCTGGTAGTTCAAAGTCCACATTTCTTGGGCTATGTCATGAGAATGGTAAGAGACCTGCACTGAAACAGAAACTAACTTTCCAGCTGATGCAGTGCCCGCAGAGAACAACTGATCAGAGGCAAACCAACAGTTTCAACCACCACCTCACTCTGGGACACAGTTGTTCCTTCCCTTCCTGGAAAAGTTTTCTTAATTGAGCTGCTACATTTGGACATTGAAAAGTACCAAACTCCCTTCCATTTCATTCCCCCTCACACTGTCAAGAGTGATACTGCCCTTAGGATAATTTCTTCCAACAGTCTTACTCTTACAGATGTGCATGGAAAGACAGATGGTCCCCAGGGGAAACATTCAGAGAAATCATCAGAGGGAGAAGCCCAGAAGGATGAAAGGCAGGACGTGTCCCCGTGCACCCGCTGCCTTTCCCATCACACGAGCCGTCTGAGCTAGACTGGCCAAATAGGCAACTGTGAAAACTAAGCCGCAGGAAGCAAATCGCTGTCGTGCTTCAAAGACTGGGGCTAACACAGTCTATGTCAGAGCAGCACTCACACAATGTCAGATGCATTGCTCGCTAATGAAATCTCCCTCCCTGCAGGAGAGCAGAAGGAAACGTTGGCTATTGCCTCCATGGCAAGTCATGGCTCAGCCAGCCAAAAGCACCAGGCAAGGGCAGCCAAGCACAGTATTTTTAAAGCTTCCTCTTTTATTTCTACACGTCTGTCAAAGGGCTTTACAGGGGGAAGAAAGACATCTGTAGCATGTGTTTGGGCAGGTGTCTCCTGCACTCCCATGAACTTTGGGCCACCTGAACCCAAGACCATGAGCAGAACCGTCACTTCAGCAGCTTCACTTAGTGATGAAAAACCTGATGCTGAAGTGTCCTGCAGTGTAATGGGTGTTCAGAGAAAAATATTTGGGATGAAATATAAACCCTAGATCAGGCTATCAATGGCTATAGTTAAAAAAATAAAAAGCCAAGAAATTGTTAAAAAAAGAAGAAAGCCAAGTAACACCTGCACCAAAAACATTCCATCTACACTGGCTAAAAACATGCTCTTTCATTTTTTGATGTGGCCAGCCAGTGCAATTCTCTTGAAACTTGATACCTCCAGCCTGGCTTGTTGTGAGATACAACACAGTATGGGGATGCAATTAGCACAGCTAGAGCTAATTGTTCTGGGGTGTGCTGCTTCAGCATTCATTTCCCTCGTGAGCCCCTTTGCAAGGAGGAAAGTGTGGTCTTACAATGCCCTGGCTACCAGTTTGTCCTCAAGCATGACTCAAAATACCGGTTATAGCTTAACAATTGCATATTGTCTGAAATCCTTGCTCCTGACAGTCTTTTGCCTCAAAGTCCTCTGCTCAGAGGGCTTTCATGGCAAGGGAATTCATCCCCAGCCCCACTCTGCCTGACGACCTATCAGGTACACATTTGGACATGTGCAAGGGTCTGTCTCTGCACACTGAGCTGGGATCGAAATGTTGGTTCTTTAACTGAACAGACACAGCCTGGTTGCTTGCTGCACTTACTGCACGAGTTTTGCAAACTGGTGAATGACTGAGTTCGTGCTGGCAAATAGTTTCCCATATTTTCTTTCATTAATAAAATACAGGAAGTTCCTTTGTACCGGAATGACATAATCAGTAATTTTATCACACCAACATTCTCAGGTGGTTTCAGGTTGATGTATAAAAAGTAAAAATCTTCAGTCCTTTTTTGCAGCTGGCAGAGGACACATCAGGCTTGCCCAGGAGCTGTGCCCAGTGCAGGGCCACCAGATTTTCCTGGGCACTGGGACTACCTCAGGGCCAGCACGTCAAGGGCCTTCCTCTGAAGGATGCTGTGTGGAGGGGTGGTGGGTGGGACCGCAGTGAGCAGGGTGGGCAGTCACCCTGATGTCAAAGTGTCAACAACACTGCAGTCAAAATACCCTGGGACAGTACAAAAGAGAGCAACCTCTGCTGTCCACTGCTAGAGCTGGCCCAGGGCCAGCCTGGACACATGCCAGAGGAAGTCCTTGAGAAGCCAGTAGAATTAACAAGATCAAGTCAATGCCTACTTAAGGAGCACTGCAGAGCTTGCCATCCTCATCCCCTGCAGAGTCAGGGGCAGCAGCCATAAGAAATAGGATGTAGAGATGCTGACAGTGGTCCCAGTGCTTTCAAGCACCTACTGGTGTCCTGCCCAGGCATGGGGGGAAGGATTCTTGCCCCCAGGGTCAATCAGGCTGGGGACATTTGGCTACACTGGGAAGCCCCAGAGATGGCTCCAGGTTGAGGCAGAATAAGGCTTGGGCATCTCCTGGGAGGTGTGACCAGCTGGTGGGTGCAGGGGCAGGTTTTGCTCACATGCTCAGGGAATAGCCAGTTGCCAGTGCTGGGGTCAGGAAGGAATTTTACCCCATGGCAGACTGGCGCTGGGCCCTGGGTGTTTTTTGCCCTCCTTTGCAGCATTGAGCTTGACCACTTGTCACGGGAGGGCTCCTCTGCTCCATTTGGGCTGGGTCACTGCCTGCTGCCCATGCACCA
>JAAGNO010011062.1:20182-38047 GCA_033439905.1 Ceryle rudis | reverse complement strand
ATATATACATTGTAAAGATGCTGGTTTTATCTCCACCCCCCAAAAAAAAAGCAACAAAAAGTTTTTTAGGGACAAAAAAATTAGTAATTACTCTGAAATCATGCATATGCTTAAAGAGAAGAAAGACTCTAAATTAGAAATAGGGCTAAAATTGTCATTTTTCAGGTATAAAGAAAGTTCACTTTACCAGTTTAGTTCCATGTGCTCTTGCCTTGCTTTATTCCCTTGTTCAAGGCATAGTTGTTTTATCTTGGCTACTTATCTTTGGCTCTCAAAACGCAGAGTTTCACAGAGAGGGAGAGATGTTTGTTTTCCCTCGTAGGATGCCACTGAACAAGCCTCCAGGTTGCTTTTTCTCAGCAGGGCTTCTTTATAGTGCAACATCTTGCTTTCCCACAGTACTGCAACAGTAATAGCAACCATATGCATACAGACTGTATCTTACAAAGCCCTTTAATTCCCACTTTATAAATGCAACAATTACACAGAGGTTAAAGAATTTGAACAATAGGAGATTCATTATTGGTCTGTGTACGGAGGACATGGAATCTAAGTGCAGGCTTGCTCACAAGTCTTAAGGTTTTGGACAATATCTTGAAAACATAAGCATTTAAATGTAAACATGTAAATATCATTATCTACCATAAGCATTTTGTCACCTTTTGTCACCTCTAAACCATTCTGCTGTTGGTACTGAGGCAGAAGGGTCTCTGTCACAGTGTGATCCATCTAGAGTTTTTTTAAAAACTCAGTGCGGAATGTATTAATAACTACTTCAGTCACTTACTATGTTACAGCCATTATATACATTAGCTACATAAAGCCATCAAGTCTCCTTGCCTGGATCGCCTGGAGTTGTTGGCACCCTTATGTTTACACAGATCAAATCACCAGTATTTTTGCTGCTGAATCCTGCAGTGTTTGAAGCACATAACACTGCAGGCCAGGCCAGAGCATAGACAGGAGAAGAAATCAGGCTGTCTACCTTCTCCTCCTCCTGACCCGTAAGACTGGGACCCAGAAGAGGTTACATGTTGCCTAATTTATTTTAAAGTTGTTATTATTAAATGTGACTGAAATTAGCAGCATTTCTTGCCAGCCAATTGCTTTTATTACTTGTTAACAAAATATCTACTCAAAAAGACAACATTTTTCTATCAAGTCAGCTGGGAAGTTTATTTCTCCTGTCATTAGATCAGATTATTTTACAGTTACAGACAGATTGTTATCAGCCTTCAGAGGCTTTAAATTAATACAATATGGTTTCTAGCACTCCAAAGCAGACCAAGAAATGCCACCCATACAATTAGCAACACATTTCTTTACACAGAAAGCAAGATTTGTTCTATAGATGTTTTGGAGTTAATTGTACAGTAAAATCTGGCACAGAGCAGAATCGTTAGTGCACGAAGGTGACACTTCTGTACTGAAACTCACAGCAAATCTTTATTGTTTACTGGTGAGAACTAGGGTCACTTCAAATATCCTTCAGGATATCTGAGTTAGGACACTTCAGCAGTAGTGAAGTACAGCTGTAGTCATGTAAGAAAATGCTCTTAGTATTAATAAGGTTGGGTATTACAGAATATTGCAAAGGTATACCCTGCTCATTAAAAGCCTATAAGCACACAGCATTACCTGCATACTTACATATGTCTTGTAGATCTCTATCTGCAGAGGTGTGAAGAGGAACTTCTAAATAACCCTTCTGTTGTTCCTGACAGACAAAGGTGACATGACTTACCAATTTTTTTTTTTTTTTTAATCAGCTTGAATGACTGAAGAGTCAGCATTATACTTAAGAGACACAGTAAGCATTCCTGATTTATACTCTTCATTCCTAGAAATGTTTGCTTTTCAACACTGGCCATACTTTTGACTGACATTTGAGAAGCTGTCTAATTAGCAGAATAAACATGTGGAGTTGTTTTAAGAATGAGAAGGCAAACCTTCCTAATCCATAGGATCTCAATGAACAGAGAAAGTCTTTCTGTACAGAATTTAGAATTTGCAGAAGATAACTGCCTATGTGCAATGATAGCAAGCACTCAGAACAGTCAATTTTGGACGTGGGCAACAATCTAGTAGCAGGGGTCATCTCAGCTCTCTAAGTGGGAACTACCCTTGCATTATCATTACTACTGTGAGACATGGACTTGTCCATTTACCAGACGAACCAACAGTAGTGAAAGAACATCTGTCTACATTCCTGACTTTTGCTGAACTCCAAGCTCCTAATATATTTTTTTACATCTATGCAAAGGCATGACAACACTGTTGCAAAAAATACAGAGCAAAGTAACAGGACATTTCAGATTGGTTTGAAAAGAAATAAACTACTGATTTTAATAACTAAAAGCTTTTACAAAGTCCTAACAAAAAGTGGAAGAAACATTCTGCTCATTTTGCAGGAGCCTTTGAAACAGCAAACAAAACATTGTCTTTCTAAGGTGGTGATGATGTCAAACATTTTACTACTGGAAGGTCAGTTTTTTTCTGGATTATTCTGTTCAGCCTGAGAATGCTATCTAAGAGCAGAAGGCAAAGAGACTCAAAACTTGGAAAGACACGGAAAGACTTCTAGGTGAGGAGACACTACAAGATCTGCAGTTAGTAAGAAAACAGTTGTGGACTTCTATTATTATCCTCACAGTGGAAATCCAAAGGAACATCAAAATGAACCCCAGAGACAGAAATTATACTACTTCCCCCTCCCTTTTAATGCATTAACTGCCAGTGTGACTCAAATTCACAACATATCTGAGACAGATTATAGCAAAGACTGTTCTGCCAGACAGCTCTGGAATTCTTAAAATTGCCTAACAACATTAGGTACCCAATTTTCACAACAATATACATAGAAATAAAATTATTAAGGAATATTTTAATCTACTGGTTTGTAAGAGAAATTATTTTACTCATCCATAAAGGAAAACCACTATGAACTTTAAAATATTAGTTGTTATTCCTGCCAAGAAAATGTTTCCTACTCCCATCTCACCAGCACGATGAAGTGACTGATAAAAGGTACTGCCTGCTCTAGGATACAACTTTAAGCAAAGATGCAAATTTTCATTGCTAATAATTCTTTAAAGGTCTCTATCAGCCTTTAGTCATAAAAGCTAGAAATTTTGATCAATCTCTAGATGGTTCAGGTAAGATTAACATACCCAGTTCACATATTCAATTGCACCAAATGGAACATGAATCTGAGCATCTTCATTTTTAAAATTCTTAATCAACTAAATGCAACGCTGCCAAAATTCCTACATTTTTTGTTATTTGAATTGCAACAAAGCAATTCCTGAACACGACTGTAAAACTAACCTAAGGGTCCAAAGACTGACAGAAATTATACATTGGTCACAATGAATTAGCAATTGTCATAGGAATGTTGGAGACAGTTATTCCATGTGAGCACATGTAACTTCTACTAACACTAATGGGGTTACCAAACACATTGAGAAGAAAGCTGGCCCCATTATGTGAAAATTGTTGCACAAGATTAATTGATTTTTCATACTAGATGGATGGAAGTTTTTATCACTAAATAATTGAAGAATATAATGGCACACACTGCTATTAAATGAGCGCGTGGCACAAAAGGATTGAAAGCCTGCCTTTGGAAACAAGAGGCTACAAAGATCAATTCCATATCCTAGGAATTCTCTCCTTCAGAATTTGGACAGACTACAGGTCTGGAAACAAGGCTATGTGGATTTCATAGGAAACGCACCATTAGTGAATATCATGAATAAGCACACATTAAAAAGATATGCAAAAAGACTGGATCATTGTTGTGTCATGCCACTTTTAAGACAGTCATTAATTTCACCATGCATGATGTGTTTTGCATATGTGCTCATTTAATAGGTCTATCATCCACATTTAGATTGAAAAGTAGCAGTAATACTTTTTCCTAGATTCATGATTTTGCTGTAAAAGAAAGATCAGAGTGTGTTTCAAAACATGCATTTTGAAAGGGAGTGCTCTAATAAAATGGTTTCCTTTGGTTACGAATTTTTTCACATAAATGCATACAATAAAAAGAGCACAGAAATAGGTGATAAGAGGCAAAAAAAAAAAGTCTAATGATACAGAATTTTTGACTCACATGAAGAACTTCTATCCATATGAACTTGGAGAGAGAAAATCCCTATGTTTAAATATGCAGTATTTTGGGGCGGGGGGGGAAGGGGGGCGGTGTGTCTATTTTTCTGTAGCTTCCTGAAAGAAGCTCTAAGTCACTAGCGCCAGGGGCAAATTTTTCTTATCCGCAAAGGGATAAACAAGCTCTTTATGGAGACAGCGATCAGAAATTAATCTCCTACTGCAGTAACAGACTCACTCTTCTTCCCATCAGAGAGGAAGCAATGGTAACCTAAGAAGTGCAAATTTAGGTGTGTGTTGAGCTAGTTTTGTAACTGGTAGGTCAAGGGCCAGGAATATTGCATAGCACTACACATTTCAAGACCAGTTGACAAAGGTAGTATGTTTCTTTTCTTTACATCCCATTCTTCTCCAAAAGGCAATTAAAAGGTAGCAACTCAAAATAATATTTCTCTATTTCAAAGAATATGTCTCTAATTCAGATTAAAGATGCTGTAAAGCTACCGTTCAGTGGTAATCAATCCCTAAATCAGCCTTTATCTTCATTACTTAGCTTTAATAGTTCATCCAGTCTGATATAATGAATTGGGTAATAAGGACCTAACCAAGTTTAAAATCAAGTATTCCTAAATACAGTGGTTAAGGCATTAAAAAAAAAAGAATTTAAGCCTAGGATTCAGAAACTGAGGCTCTTCAAGCAAATTAGTCTTCATGTTTTCAGATTTTACTCTCAAATCAGTGAGTGGATTATCAAAGGTTGCCAACTAAACAGATTGAAAAACACAAAACACATTCAACCTAAACTACCTACAAGTGCTGCATAATTTTACCAGTTCAACATCAGTGTCAGCTTGATGAATCTCTGTAGGCAACAGTTAAATCATAAACATGACCATTAGCACTTTAATTTAAACCAGTGAGTTACGTCTGTTTTCAAAGCAAGACCAGATCTTAATATGGTAACTACAAACAAAATAAACATAGATCAGACTTTCAATATTAAATTCTTTATTAGTGACTGTCAAGTAATACCTGGTCTCTTCTGTGAAACAGTTTGGCTATGTTGAATCAACAGACTACATACTGATGTTCAGCCTTCTTTAGATATGGCTAGATTTAGTTAAATTGTGCAAATTTAATGAGAAAACATTTTCAAATTGAGGGCACTGTACCTGTTCTTCATCTAACCTGCTGTCCTGTACCATATCCAGCTACTATATAGAACAGGAATACTTGTACCTTTGGCAGGATATGGAACTAAAAAAGAGTGGGACTTTTTTTCAGGTTCCCTCCATCTTTTTCCTCTTCACAGTTTGACAGAAAACAATAGATCAACTTAGTTTACTTCCTGAATTAGAAATAGTATCTCCCTCACTACCTGTTTAGTTGCTTTATTCCCTCTGATAATTGCACTGAGCTGAAATACCCTGACAACTGAAACTTACCACTAAAAAGAACCTGGAGAAGTTTATTACCTCCCTGCTGCCCAGGGAGACGCTGTCATGAGAACTATCATTTGTCAATGCACAGTTTGACAGCTTGGGTGCTTTAGTTTATATTTTTGTCCAGTTATAGGCTATTGGAAGGGTCACCATCCCAACCTGAATTCCTTCTCAGTTCTCTCCCCAACACAGAACAGTAAATACAGTCAGTCTCCTGCTACTTCCAGGCATTAAAAAAACACAACAAAACCAACACCCAAACAAACAAAAAAACCCCACCAAACAAAAAAAACCCAAACCCTCAAACAAACAAAAAACCCAAAATGCAAACAAACAAACAAAATTAACAGGTAGTTAATACACTAGTATTTAGTTCCTGACCACTCTTTGATTACAGTTCTGTGCTTTACCAAACAACACCTTCCCCTTTGACTTAGCACTGGACTATTACTCGTCCCTGGAGAGGGAAGGAAGAATTTAAAGACAGAAACAGCAAGCAGGAAATTATTTACCTCAAAGGAGGCAAAACTGTTTTTCAAAAAGCACTGACAGCTCAAAACAAAAAAAGGAGGATGCTTTCTAACGCCAGTGTTTACTGTACAGTCTCCTCAAGGCTGAAAAATTAACTGCTTGTCTATCCAGTTCTCTGCTAGAGTTCAGAAACTGGGCAGCAAATAGGAAAACACTTCACGATTGCTTTTCTTACATTTCTTAATTCTTATTTCCTTCTTCTCAAGTAGGAAGAGGCTACAAGCTGACTAAAAGCAACCACAAAGTACATTTGAGCTAAAGATTCTACAGCATTGGCCTCATCCACTATATCAGCCTGTTTTCCCACACTGTCCAATTCAACCAAATCCAGCAGAACTCAGGCACGTGCACAGACTATGGGAAGAGGGAAGCTTTTGCCAACAGAATTTACTATGTAACCTTGACAAAAATATCAGAAGAAAAAAAAAATTCAGCTTTGTCTGACACTACGGAAGACCTAATTAAATAGTTGATGTTTTTAAAAATGTTTTCCTTTAAGGCAAAGAGCTGAGTTAGGTCCCACCAGAGGTTTACTGATAGAAAGAATTATTAGTGATAACACCATAAAACTCATCTAGTTTTCTCTTATACATAATGCAGACATTCTTAACTAAAAGCACTAGAGGGTCTGTGAATCTAAGATTTTATCCTCTAAAGCTTCTGAAGAAATGAATTTTCAACAGTTATCCATTTATGCAGCTGATTTGGGGGTTGTTCGTGTTTTGTGGGTTTTTTTGGTTTGGTTGATTTTTTTTTTTTGGTTGTTGTTGTTTGTTTGGTTGGTTTTTGTTTTGTTTTTGTCTGTTTGTTTTGTTTGGTTTGTTTTTCCAATTTGAAGGAAGCACAAGGTATACTGTAGAGCTTGAAGTTACCCCAGGACACTTCACTATGACTCATCATAATAATTTGGCTACACTTAATCAAGCAAACTAGCACTCCCTGGGCTGATGGGTAGATGCCAAATGTCTGTCCAGGATTTAATGACAGAAGGAAAAGTTCATATGTAACAGTCTAAGTGTTTGCAGTGGATGGGACTTTGACAAGCACATATTCAGTAGGCTCGTAGTTTCTTGGAGCACTGCTCTCAAAGCCATGGGCCTTACTTGCACATGCACGCTCGATAGGTACGATACTTTTTCTACAAGTGGGACAGCCTAGGCTCCAGCTCCAATCAGGATTCTCCCGTGGTATGAAAATTTGGACAAACATACCAAGTCTCCACATTTCACTACTCAGATTTCTGGGAGAAACACAGGAAGTATTCAGGGTGTCAGAGAGACAAAGGGAAAGGCAAAGGAATAGCAACGTATCTAAGTTTCCCTCCTCCTGCAGCAGTTCAGCTTAAGCTCAAAGACTACATCCAATCTTCACGCAGCAACCATTTAAACTTTCCTACACCAAAACCAAAAATCAATATTAATCTCTGCTCATGTGTCCTGGTCTGAGTGAGAACAGAACTAATTCTGTTCAGTGATTCTACTTTTCAGTTCAGTTCTTCTAACTGCCCTTTCTGAAGTTAGCAGCCTGTTTTCACAGACAGTGTCTGCTGCTGGCAGTGATAACACCCCGTGTTTACAGTTACTACCAAGGACTGGTGTGCAGACCAAGGCCACTGCTGGATCTTGTGTACCACACTGGGGGGTGCAGGAAAGTGAAAGACCGCATGTGCAGGGAGGAATGGACAGGGCAGGTGACCCCAAACTGACCAACGAGGTATTCCAGCCCATATACATCGCATTTGGTATAAAGCAGAGGAATCTGGAGGGTCTAGAGCTTGCTTGTTTGCACTCACTCTCTCTGGGGGCTCCCAGGCTCTTCTCCCCTCTTGGACAGCTTTGCCTGCTTGGGTTGGCTTAGGTCCTCTCTCGGTTCCTTCCTCAGAGCATCCAAGCAGGACTCTGTCCCTTCTGCCTTTGATCCCAATCGGTGTGTTCCTGAATCCGGTACCAGAATCCAGCTCCTGAACACAGCTGTCTGCTGCTGGGCCCACATGAGTGGCAGTTATATGTGTGACTACGTGCAGAGAATGACACATGGATAGGCCTGATCCCATCTGTGATGAAGTAATGGGAAAAGTCTCCTTTAACTTTGACATGGGATTAAGGTCTCAGATTAATGGGCTTCTGTACATATAAATTTAGACATCTTTAATTATTCCACACAGAAAAACACCCCACAGAAAAACACCCCACAGAAAAACACCCTTAGTCCCTCTACAGGTTTTCATGGATATACTTCTCACATCATTCAAGAAGTATTTTTGTATGAGGTATCTCCCGATTTACATTGCTCAAATAGAGGACACTTGACAAAAAGTAATCGGACATGTATTGTTTTTGGTGATTTCAGTCTGTCAACATCTGTTCAGATCAACTTCATTTAAAATAAATGTTTCTTTTGGCAACTATATTTTTGCCATCAGCTAGAGTTCTTTCAAATAACTGCAGCCAAAACGTGGACTTGTAAGCCTGAAAATTGTAAAATTAACCCAAAATATGAATACACATGTGCAGAATAGACAGTGACAGCACGATGTGTTTTGTGTCTAGAGTGTTCTGCCTCCCCCCACCCCACCCCACTTCCATTATCATGCCAGGATGTTACTTTCTGACATCCATGATCAGCTCTGCCCCTGGACATGCACCCCAGACAACAGTTGTGACAAATGAAAGGTTTCCCAGAGGGAAAAAGACAACTCCAGAGGTGTACACTGATTTATTAGAAAATTGCTTCTCCCTAATGCTGGATTCTGCAGTGCAATATCCTCAAAATGAGTTTGAGTACCACCAATTTTGGTTTATTTTCCCCCCACATTAAATTCTATAACCCAAAGTAAAACAAGACTAAGCCAACTTATTCTGTCAACATCATAGGTGGACAGTCCCCCGTGCTCTACTTCATTCATTGTAATTGTTTGCATCACCTCCAGACTATCCTGGAAGTAAATGAAAAGTAATTTTTGTTGCTCACAACAACTGTGGGCTTCAGTCCACAGTAAAATATGAAGATGAGATTAATTTTAAACAAAGAGGAATTACTGTCAGCAAATATGTTGTTTTGGCCATTTTCTCATATGTGCCAACACTTTTACTTGTCACTAGAGCAGCCCGCTGGATATCCTGCTAACTTGATGGAAAGCACACCACAATCTTAACCAATGCCATAAGGGATGGCATTTAGTTCATGCTTGCTGTCTGAGGTGGCTGCAGCTCTGCCCAGGACAGTTGGGCTAACATTATGCCACTCAGTTGTACCAGAGTGAAGCTGCAGCTTCTACATGGGCACATCTAACTTTCTAGAGTGACTCCATGAAAGATAATGGAGACGTTTAAAAGGTTTCACCGCAGACGCTAAAATTCTATTGCTTTATAGATACTATCACAGTGCTGCACATCTATTCCAAACATATCATTATCATCATGTACGCAGATCTAGAGATGCAGGTCATAGCTGTCCACAGGGACACAATTATTTCCCAAGATCTTTATTCTGCTACAGTTATCATGCAAAAAAATAGAACAAAACCAACTTGCTGTATAGTTTGTCCTTTCTGAACTTGACATTTCTGGTTCTAGGATTTCTGCCTTTACTCCTCTGAGAATTACTAGCACATTACTCATAGCCTGAAAGAGCCATAAACACATGGCTCAGGAGAAACAACCAAACACACTTGACACATTATTCTAGTAGATGGGTCAGAGGCACTCTCACCTTGCTTTTAAATAAAGGAAAATAAAACAATGGGGCTTACTAGTTTTTAATCACAATGTATCTTTCTTGTGAAGTGGGAACCCTGCAGGAAGACTGGCGTCGGTCCATGCAATGCAGTCATTACATAGCACTACCTTCAACAACAGTTTTATTTCTGAACCAGCATCGTTGCTTCCTCTGCACTCAGCAAAAAGATTACAAATGAGATTTTAAAGTAAGACAAGAAAAAATAACCTCTAAAATTATAACATTCGCTAATTCTCACAGAAGTCTACAGAAGTGTTCCAGTGGCCTTAGGCACTGAGAAATTTTACCCGCAGTAACAGGTTCTTTCCTCACTTTGATCCAAAGTGCTTCAAATTGTCTAATTAAGCATATGAAGTAAGTGTCATAAGGTCTGTCTAACTGTTGCACCTCAGAGGGAAAAAGAAAGCGTGAACATCAACTTCTACAGAAGGCATGCAAGCAATCGGTTCCGTAGAGCTGATGCACTGGATAGAAACATTCTCTATTTCATTGCTTTTGTGCCACAGTTAAGTGCAAATTTCTTCTTATTCATACAGAAATCTTGTAAGACTACAAAGGTTAAGAACATGAGAATATTTTTCTAAAAGTATTTTGATCCATTTTTGCCTATATTTTTATGTGTATAGCAGTAGCAATGAAAGTACCATTCATGTAAATTTAACAGCTTTAGAACAGCTATTTCCCTACACAAGAGAAAGCTATTTGGCTTTGGTGAACCATCTCTGCTAAAATAACAGCCCTTAAACCTTCAAACTCTAACACTACTACTTAAGCACTGAGTCATATTGATTCTCCATCATCCTCCTCCCTCTAAAAAAGCACTCAGAAATCAGACTAATTTGTCTCAAAATTTACAAATGGTGTAATATCGAAGATGAACGTGCACCTTCCTCTTTTTTTTTTAATGGGTTTAAAATTGTTTGCTGGAAATAGCAAAAAAAAATTAAAAAAAAATCATAAAAAAAATAGAACTATTTGCCTATACTACTTTTAGCCTGTGGCAAGTAAAAGACAACACTTCTAGGCATGTCTCAGGCCTCCACTATTGAGTAACAGTCATTCAGGAATACAAAAACTGATGGTAGCGTAAAATTTCCCTTTTATATTTTCACACGAGTTCTTGATTTGCATTTCCTTAAGGTGAAGAGGCATAACTCACCAGAAGTGGCCCACAGCTTCTGCTAAGAATTGGCCCATCTAACAGCAGTTTCAGAATAACGGTCTTTGCCAAAAACTATGTTGCTCTGTGACACTGAAATTAAAACCCAACTGGACATAAATACAGATAACTGCTTCTATCATCCTTCGTCCATTTTACATGTGCCAACTCACAGACAATGTCCTAGAAATCACAGGAAAAAGTTAGGTTGGAAGGAAGGTCACTAGCCCAGCTTGCTGATCAAAGCATGTCTAATTTTGAAGTTACCATATCATATTTTATAAGGTCTCTGGTAACTTCATTAAGGCAACTAAAGCATGTGCTTACACCCACAGTAGTTTGATAAGCATCCAAGGGAATGCCCTCTCAAGGAAGAGAGGCTTAAAGAGTATATTCTTTGGGAGAAGAAATACAAGTTTTCCATATCCTGATTATAAATGTAGCATTCAAAGATTAAAGTTGTTTTTCCAAACTACATTAAAAGTTTATTTAAACTAGTGGGTAAGGCTTAATTGACCAGACTTAGTTCTCTACAATTTCATGATACTTGGAAGAACAGAAAACTGGAATGGCTGTAAAACACTCAGATGACTGTAAGGGTCAAAACAGTACATTTCTCTATCAGTTTCTGCAGCTATTATATAACCCATCTGAAATTCTACTCTCAAACAAAAAGACTACAATGGTGTTCTGTAAAGTGTTCCTCTCTCCTCCTTTCCGACAGTTACTAAAAGAGCAAGGAAGAAATCAGACTGGAACAGAATTAATTCTGACTCATTAAATGAAGCTTTTTAAGAGTCAATGAAAATTATTCACCTGTTACAGCTCATCATCTCAAAAAAAATGCAACGTCCTGAGTATGGCAGCTGCACTGTTTTCCAAAAGCCTCCCTCTGCATTCAGAGAGATCATCACTGATAACCTCCTCACACATTTTATATGCCTTCATTCAAAACAAACCATTAGGAAGCAATAATATTTCATAGCAATCCTATTATACCCATTACATTTCTTTATGTAACATGAATATACCTTTCTGAATAAGAAAGGCTGTACTTTTCATAGAATGATAGGGGTTGGAAGGGACCTCTGGAGATCATTGAGTCCAATCCCCTGCCAACACAGGAACAGATCCAGGTGGGTCTTTAAAGTCTCTAGAGAAGCAGACTCCACAACCTCTCTGGGCAGCCTGCTCCAGTGCTCTGTCACTCTCACAGTAAAGAAGTTTCTCCTCACGTTGAGGTGGAACTTCCTGTGCTTCACCTTGCCACCATTATCACTTGTCCTATCACAGGGCACCACTGAAAAGAGACTGGCCCCTTCTCCTTGACAGCCACCCTTCAGATATTTGTAAACATTAATAAGGTCCCCTCTCAGTCTTGTCTTTTCCAGACTAAACAGCCCCAGGGCTCTCAGCCTTTCCTCGTAAGAGAGATGTTCCAGTCCCTTAATCATCTTTGTAACTCTCCATTGGACTCTCTCCAGTATTTTCCTGTCCCTCTTGATCTGGGGAGACCAGAACTCAACACAACACTCACTAGTGCAGAGTAGAGGGGGAGGAGAATCTCCCCCTCTTTTCCTTAGTCAAATAACCTACCTCACTTAAAATTATCAAGCAAAGTAGAATCATGGACTAGTTTTGTATTACAGATGCATTTGGGGAGAGAAAACAGACACACTAATTATCTTTAGCAGATCCCCTGTGAGCTACCTATAGGACACTTCCATTCTTTATGTATCTCATGCCCATAAACCAGAAACAGTGTGGCATCCCTACAGGGAGTTTGCTCTCTGCAGTTAATCATGAAGGAATATAAAAATTTAGATAATAGCTCTTTTCATCACTATTTCAGTCTGAAACAGATTCTAAGAATGAATTTATCACAGCAATTTACAGTATTTTTAGACAACTTCCTAGTGAGATATTCAAATTGTGGTAAGATGAACACTTACTTTGGCAGGCCTATTTTTTGCACTGTGTGGACTGCTAAAAACCACATTCCATACCGAGGTAAGTGTTAGGCCTTAACATGCTGCAATTTCTTTTTTACTGTGGTGGAGATTCAAACAGAAAAGAAACCTCACTGATCTACCTATGTATATATAGTACCTGATAAACCTATTGTTAAACCAGAGGTAGTAATTCTGCTAGAATTGTACAGAAGTAAAAGTCCAGCTGAAAAAAAAGAAGTAATTGGATATATATCCATGTGACACGTGACTCAGTGATCTTAAAAATTTAATAAAGGGAAGAAACACCAACTCAGAACGTGTTTAGTTTATTCCACATTATCAGCAAGGTTGGGCATCTCTGGGTCTTTAAATGGGAAAAGGAAATAAAAAATCATAAAGCTACTTCACCAAAGTGATGTTTGAGTTTTAAAGCAGATAATTAGACCCATATATATGATCATTAGAAAGACAATTCTCTGCCAATACGAAGCAATTCAGATCCCATTTCAAAGCAATTGCTTTAGGTTGGACAATGTTGCTGTTACTCTAAGGCACACCACTGCCAGAAGAGTTACTGCAGAGAAGATTATGTCAAGGCTCCGAAGCAGTATTGCCTTCCTTGGAAAAAGGGGGACCTCTCTTACCAAAATATATTTTTTTCCTAATTAAAAAGCATAAAATAATTGTATTTATCCTGAAGAAAAAAGCTTTAAGGAATTTACAGTATAGGCCTGTATTGGATGCTGTGCTAGCTTCTTAAGCACATTTTACAAGAGAACAATGAACAACTGGCTAGAGCAACTGCACTTGAAGAAAAGAAAATGGAAGAGATCTTTATCCAGGAAAACGGTATTTTCCTCATTTCATGAGAAAAGCTTGTGTTATAACTTGCAAGAATAACCTAAGAGATATCAAAACTAACTCAATCTGACAAAATCCACTATAGACTTTTTTTAAAGGAAAAATGGTAGCTCAACACAGCAAAATGTGAGCAGAAGCTTTAGAATCAACTATTTCAATATAGACTTTTTTTAAAGAAAAAAAAGTAGTTCAAAACAGCAAAAAGTGAGCAGAAGATTTAGAATAAACTATTATTTCAATATCTGGCAGGGGAGGGAATTAAATGGTACTACTTAAGTAAAAAGCAGGTTTATCGAATGTTTTCCAGTCATATTTGCCACACACAACTTCAGTTCCATTATTTTCTAGAAGAGTTGTTAATTAATAGATAATGGCTTATTTAATAGCATAATCAGAGTCCATCTCATTATTACCACATGAATCTTAACTGTAGCACTTAATCTTTTTGTATAAATACCAGTCCTTTTTCTTCCATAAGAACTGTCTTTAGCACTTAAAAGTTGTATTATACTATTTAAATCAGAGCCATAAGATTGTCATACAAAATGTAAAACAGTATGAGGAAGTGGCTTGAGAGCAGTTGCTTTGCTCTGTATACTATACCTTCAAAATGGAAATCTGAAGCAGAGAAAAGATTGACTCATAATAGCAGTTAATAAATATATAAGGAGACTGCAATTAATTAAGCAGATATGCTGCTTTTTTAACCTTCCCTTCTGTATCACAGCCTTCCTTCTCATTTCATCCAGTCCAACTCCTCTGACAGCTATTGACAGCAATATCAAAAAATACCACAGGTTTTCCTACAGAAAACCCTCCTGATAGTGCCTGTTGCATCCAGTGGTGCATGTCAATTTGATGACTCACATCTCCGTTTAATTTTAATCTACTCTCCTTTCATGTTGAGGACCTTAAGTTTAATACTTTTATTACAGTCTGCTCCTTTTCCTTCTCTCATATACCTAAGACTAAGTAGGACAAAAAGAAAAAGCCCATACTGGCTGTCACTAGCAGCATTTGTGCTGTTGTGATAGCACGCTTTGAAAAATCTACAATTTCTCTAGAGCTTAAACAAAACAGACACAGGAACAACTCTCAGTAATGCCACTCTGCTTGCCACAGAGCAGTAAGGTCTAGGAAGGAAGTATCCCATTTCCCTCTTGCCTCCTTCCCTACAATGATGATCTGTAGAAATGAGAGTAATAGCCACATTCCCATTTTAATCTGTGCGTTAAACAGAACCAAAATAGGCATTCAAATCTAAGCTGCCAGCTGCCTCTGACTTACATTGAGTTTGGATACTTCCAAACACAGACATACGGAATCCAGAGTGCAGGCAGGCCTCCAAAACATCTAGTCTTATTTAAAACCAAACAAATATACAAAACCAAACCAACCAACCAAAACAAAACAAACCCAGAAAGTTCCTAGAAATCATGGTACTTCTTTCAGGACTAGTAGTGCTAAATCAACTACTGTATGCAGTTACAGTTTGAGATGGTGGGATCTAAAAATTTACTCTCATACTGGTTGAGATTGTGATGTTTGTGGATTTACACCTACAAACGTGCAAGTCTACAGTTGTAACATGAACCCAGTTCTCATTCATCCAAATAAACATGAGGGGAAAATTGAGTACATGATATACTAGTGTGTAGTATGTGTTTTCCAACAAACCTTTAAGTCCTTAACTCAGTGATCCATATTATACAGCCACCTACAGTAACCAGGTCATCAGTGAACTTTTGAGGTAAGAGCATCATTTTGTCACAGAAAATTGGGGATTTAGATTATTTACAATATAACTAGCTTCTGACAGTCAAACTAATTCCAGTTTTATTTTTTACTAAGTTGTAGTGAAAAACAATGTAAAACTCTAAAAATGTCAGGTAACTGTCAAGCTATATTTAACTACCATGTATCACTTATGAGTAAACATCATTGAATAAACTGATGGTGTTGCTATGGGGTTGCCATCATTAGTGTAAGTTGTAGAAGCTCACATTCAACTCTAAAAATGGCAGATACAAAGGACAAGAAATCAATATGTAATATTGGGCATTTCTGGAAGCAAAACCATGGTTATATTAAATCATGGTTTGTTTCATTCCTCCACTCAATAACATAGTTTTACTGTCAGGGTTGCTTGAATTCCTGAGAGCTAAGTAAGAACTGAATTTTGGTAACTGATTCTCAAATAATTGCATTCCTAGCAACTTCACTCCCTCCCCTGAAATCCCTTGAAAAGTGAATTTACAATTTTTGTTATTTCATGAAATCATTTATGTAGCTGGAGGTCTACTGAAAAAAACATTGCCATGCCATTTCAGGAACATGAATGCCACTAGCTAGCTAACATATTTAGTGAACACTAAATAAGTGTTATTCAGAGAGGTAGTATGAAATTAAAACGAAGCTATGGAAATAAAAAAATAGGTAAAGTATTCCAGTTTGTATGAAGAAATGCGTATAGGAGGACTGTAAAGATGTTCATGGTACACGTCATTACGTGTATTAGAAGTTGAACTTTAACAAAAATAGACATCACGCTAGGAGAGCGGCACTGTGTTATTTCCAAGAATTGCTTTAAAACTGCAACAGCTAGAAATTTTCCAAGCTACAACAGACTTCATCTGCTGAAGCACTCAAACAAATAACATTTTTAATTCCAAATTAGCACCAAGAGGAATGAAAAGGTAATCGTGGACAATACTTCATCAGCTGGTTATATAATTTAATCATAATTCTAGAATGCTGAATATACTTTTTACATTATACTTGTGGATTGCTTTGAGATTTAGAAATTGACTGGTTAAGATTTCTTTTTCACCTTGCTTGTACTTCACTCCTGTGCACAGAGAAAAATAACAATTGTAACCAAACAGTTCAGCAACCCTTAAAAGAGCATTTACACAAAAGTAGTTCTGATGTACAGAAAGAACGGTGACTATTACTTCAGAATTTATCAGTGTACTAACACAAGAATGGACTCACGGAAAAGGCTTAAGCTCCCTTGAAAACCTTACCACTGACATGCCACTACACTACAAAGTCTAGCAAAGTCAGATGACTTGCTAGGAAAGATTAAAATATGGTAAACAGGAAAATGTCATTACTGACATAATGGCCTTATCATAGTTCAGTGTCAGAATCTTAGTGAACTTTAAGACAAATTATATCATTTTGTGTACAACCTTCACCAAGGCAACAGGAGTATGACAATACTGAGCAAAATGAGGGCACAAAAGAAAAACTGTAACAAGTTAAACCGAACAACAACAACAACAAAAAAAGAGATCATAAAAATCTTGATGGGAACCATCTTCCAAGGGTAATACAGTAAAATAAGAATGTGAAAGGTCATGTATTAGATTGGACAGAGTACACAGGCTTTATTTGTAAACAACAAAACATATAGTACTTACCTACCTTCCTACAGACACTACACAAGACCCTCTTCAAAAACTTAAATTCTGAGATATACTGCTGTTGTGACAAGCCTGGTTTTCATCTGGAGCAGAAGTTAATATGCACTACAAGCAGGGAAGTTTCTTTCTGTGTCTGCTAAACATCTGGCACTAATGGCCAAGCAGATTAGAAGTTTTTGTTTCAATACCCAGTATCATCACCTCTGCAATGGCCATTTCCACTTTCAAGGGTACTTCCTTCATAAGGTCCAACCGTTAAGATTCACACACACTACCTGTTAGCCTGAGGTAGAAGGTATTATAGCAGAACATCCCAATTTGTAAGTAAAAAGGACTTGGCTCAGTCTTTAGCCTTACACATTTAAGGTCCCTGGGTGGAACAAAACTGCAAATCCAGCTGCAGGTCAAAATTGTTCCTTATCTTCTTTCATGTCATTTTGTAGAATTACAAGCATTCCCATGCTCACACCTTGCCCCAGAGTGAGGTGTAACTGCATTTTATTTGCATTACACCTGGCAGTGATCATAAAGCCTTTATACTTTAATGATAATGAAGACCACAAGTATAGACAGCTGCATGTACGTAGAACCCTCTTGCCAGATACAAAGCCAGTATTCTCTATGCAGAAATACTACTGTAGCGT
>JAAGNO010011062.1:0-20082 GCA_033439905.1 Ceryle rudis | reverse complement strand
AGACAGCTGCATGTACGTAGAACCCTCTTGCCAGATACAAAGCCAGTATTCTCTATGCAGAAATACTACTGTAGCGTCCTTTTAAGTCATAAGTATTACAATGGAGACAAAGTAGCACAATCATTATTTTCAATTATATCATTGTGCCTAGCATGCAGATATCTTTCCAACACACTCCAGATCATTTCCACTAACCAGAGATTAGCAACCATGACATTTTATCCAAAAATTAAGCACACAAACAGCTTCTGCAAAAACAGAGCCATCCAGGAAATGATAAATAATCTAAATTAAATGTTAGATCTGTAATAATGAACTGTAAATAGCAGGTTATGGTAACGGTTATAGCCTACCTCAGAGCATTCAGCCAGGAGTTGATTTGTGAACATTTTTATCATTCTTTCAGCAGTGAAAGAAGCAGCACTGTAGAAAAAGCAGCCAAGTTAATGAATGCATACAAATTGAGATTCCTCCCTACTCCTCTCAGAGGCAACATTTCCTGCTCTCACAATTTTATCATGACTCGCACTATTTTTAGTGCTTTCTTAAGAGTCTCTGCTGCTAGAATCATGCCTGAGTCTTAGCATTAATTTTAAAATAAAAGGTTTTCACTACCCTGCATCATGAGAAAAGCTTAAAAGTGTGAATCCAGTGCAGCCTACAGGCTAAAAAAAACCCTAGAAAGAATACAAGATCTTCAGGGAGGCTTTTGTTTTTAAAAAACTTCATGATTTCTAGGCTGATTCTTTGAGTGGCAGGAGCTGGATAATGCATCGACTCCTCATAGCTGACTGTACACTGAAATCTGTCCAGAGCAGACATAAGGCACATTGGCAGTTTTATGTGGAAAAATATGCAGTGATCCCTCTATGCAGTGGACTTTCTCAGTCTTCAGCATGACAAACCAGCTTCTTCTATTTTTAAAGAGAGCACTTGACTTTTTGAACTAAAAATGAGTATTATTTTGTGAACAAACTATTTTTGTTTTACAAGAGGATTTTTTTCTTAGAAAAAGTAACTCTTCTGCAACTATGAGCATCTTGTGTGAGAAGATAAAACTAAAGAGTTATGTTACCTTCAAGAAAGGTGTAAACAGACATTAAGAAGGAGTATTAACACCAGGCTTCCCTAGGGGAATGATGGCTTTACACTTGCACTAACACAGCTACTTGCTTTTAGTTCTACATGCAGCTGGAAATTGAAAGTTAAACTGATTATCTGCTTTTACCTTATTATACGGTTGAGCAGGGTTTTTTTTAAAGTGTTACCACTAGATGGTGTAACAGCTTAAATAATTCATAAATCTACCAGCACTTCCAGTGCCTTTTCCTTCTCCACCCTAAATAAAGTGCATTCAGCAACGGCTGAAGACAACGCACAACCAGAAAATTAACTTCTCTTCTGTAATTTGTACTTGTCAAAATAGCAGTCAAAACTAGCTTTCCTGTAGACATAATGCCTCCTTTGGCATTTCTTTTAAACAGAATGGGAACAACAGTTGTTCATTTGAGGGAAAATGGAACTTAATGAAGTCTCTATGACTCCCTATTTCTTTCTGACTGAGACCTGCAGGAGGAGGAACCACTGCAGATCAGGGCAGACAGCATACTATTCTTGGACTTGAGAAACACAAATTCAGTAGACTCTTTTGCTGGACAGACTAACTCAACAACCCCTAAAGCAAGTCTCTTAACCTCACTGCATGTCATTTCTCATCTGGAAGTAAAAATTATGGAGCTCTTTGTTAGTACTTGCAACCTTATATAGATGTGAAAGGACAAATATGATTAAAATTTATGCCATATTCCAGAACTGTGAAGTATTTTAATATGTATATGAGAGGCACGTATCAGCTTTGACATTCACTTTGCCTTGGGCTACAGTACTCTATACAGATGCAGTTTGATCAGTTTTTAAATGAGCTATGATGACTGTTAAAAGTTTCCTACCTGCTACTGCAGGGGATCAGACACAGTTACTCAGGATATGCTTTTACTGTGCCCTTACCTCTTCTTCAGGGCCTACTTATTTCATGTCCTGAAGCTCTGGATTTTGAAGAGAGCCTGGTGGGTCAAATGTGTTACTATGCAGCTACAATGGTTAGTTACGCCTATGCTGGTGGTCAAGTATGTTTAAACAACAGTTATCACCAGTAACAGGAACTAGTTATTACAAATTAAGTTAAACTGATAAATCAAAATGCCCACAACCAGCAGAACTAGAAGCCTAAAGTGTTATGTTATGTTATTTCAAAAAGCATTTTTTAATGATCATCAGTAAACGGATTATAACCAAAGTTATGAGTAATGTGCATTTAGACCTATAAGAAAAAGGAAAGTGTTGGGTAGGTAACATTAGAAGTCATGTAGACAAGGTGAATTTTCTATCAGCTAATAGACGTCAAACAGGCTATTCAATTAATCAGCTATGCGAGATAACACAAAGAAAGCACACACCTTCATTTCCCAGAGAAGAAACCTCCACCCAGCCATAGCTATTGTCCACGTGAACATTAGAAAGGAAAAACAAAAAAAAATGCTGAGTAACATACACTTATGAAATAGACCAGGAACTGCTACAGGAACTATGAGAAATCCCCTACAGCACATGCAACTGGAAGACCACTAGGTTAGAAAAACAGTTTGAGAAAGAAAGGACACTCTGCCTGACACATTAATAACCAAGACCTGATTCTGTGGCCTAAAAACCAAGTTAACTGAGAACACTCTCACCATTCTGGATTTATCATGGGATAAAATCCTCCCAGGAGATGACAAGACCTCCCCTAAACTAAGCTAAAACTTTGGTGGAAGTATCATCAGGTGCTCACATGGAATAGAAGAGATTCAAGCTTGTGGCTTTCAACACAGGAAAGAACGTTTGTTGTATATACACGATACATTTACCTGTTAAGTATTACAGAATCACACACAGAATTATCATAGAGGCTGGAATAGACCTTTGAGATCATCAACTCCAGCCTAAGACCTGACACCACACACTGACCACCTGACACCACACCAAGCCTTCTACTGCTCTGGACACATTTATTCCACTTTAAAAAAAAAAAATCAATTTAAAAAAAAAAGACATTAAAAAAAAGCATTAAAAAAAATCAAGTCTAACTCTTTGCCAGATTGTCACATGGAAATGGAACCAGTAACCTCAGAAAGGTACCACAGCATTTTTCAGGAACTGAACTGCCAACATGGATAGCAAGCATGCCTTTTTTCCCTTCCTGTGCTGCACTAAACAGAAATGTGTAATAAATACACCAAGAATATCAACCACAGACATGAATATAGCTGCAAAGATATAAAAAGTCCAACAATAATCCAGTAGTTTGCTTATTCATGGGGGAAAATTAATGATAATAATAATTCAGTTATAGTCAATTCCCTTTTCAAACATACTATTAATTCTTTATACAACGGACTATATGCACAGCTATATAGGTAAAAATAGCTTCCCTGTGTAAAGTTCAGATATAGCCTCTTTTGTTGTTATCATTCCCATAGGAAGTAGAAGAGAATCTCCTATTTATTTAAGGATGACTAGAAAACAGCACGAATACTGAGGGCACATGTACACTACAAGGCCTTTACTAGCATACCAAGTGATCTTAGCAAGCACTACTATAATATAAAGACTGGCCTGTATCACTACATCAGAATAGCTGTTGGCCAGCCCCTGTACTGACAGGCAGTTTATCCTGAAATGAACTATTATTCCACCTCCTTAAATACCTTAAGGAGAGCTGATCTAGTCATACTTCTATGCTGGCAAAATTATCTTTGCTAAAACAGGGATTTTGCCAGGCCAGGGCTAAACTTAAGTTCACACAAATACATAGTTAATCAAGTGCCACCTTCAATATCTTCATCCCAAAATACAGCTAAGGCACCTCCCTCGCTCAGTACACTTTACTTCCTCTGAGATGGAGGATGAAGTCATTTCAGAAAGATCTGTCCTTTATAAGATGGTAGGTTCTCTTAATATTCAAACTGGAGGAGAATCCTGTTCTACTTACTTCCTTTCCTAACAAAGCTCCTGCCACTTGGTCGCAAATTTGGCCTCCATCCTCTTCGTTCTAATGCCACTGCACACTTGGCAATATATTCTTACCACAGACAGGGCCACTACATAGAGTAGGGGGGACCAGTTGAAGAGAAATGAGAAACAGGGACTCCAGACCACTCTGAATCCCAGCCACAGCTAACCCTTACATCTGCTGCCAGGAAGTTGTCTTTGTCGCCCTGTGAGTATGACTGCTGGCTGTTGTCTTTTGAGGCCAGGCTGTTAAGTTTCAGGATCAGCCTCCAATTGACAGAATTTTAGCTTAATTGCCCCACCACAGGCAGGATGACAATTATGGCCATTCTGGCCAGCAGCAAGGATCGAGGTGTGGCCCAGTCCTACAACCTAAGAGAAGCTGTATCAGAAAGCATTTCATGGCCCACATCCCAGCGGAACCCATGAGAAATTACATACAGCACATTGGAACAAATAGAGACTGGAGCACCTGGGATTTTGCTGGACCGCCTCCCAATGATCCCTTGCAGGACATACAGGATAGCAGGAAAAAATAGCTGTCAACCTCATTAAATCTGCTGGCTGATAAGTAGCTACCACAAAAGCAAACAAGGAAACTCCAGATAAGAGATGCAATTTCCATGGGAGTCTGTGCTTTGCATAAGACTGAAAAGAATGAAGAGGGGTTGTAATAGAGACTACAAAGGGATCTGAAAGGAGACAGAAAATCTGGAAGATATTGCGTATCTAGTGTTCTGACTAAATTCATAGGTCCTTGTCAGGGAACACACTAGTGCACATTTTTCAGCAGATCTCTCACACTTGCAGATCCCACCCCTCTGGGTGCCTAAGAATATTCATGAGCCAAAATGCCAGTTCTACATGAGGAAGATTATGTCTTGAGTCCTCAGCACAATGCAAATATGAACCTGTTGGAACTGGTCCAAAGGAGGGCCACAGGAATTATCTCCTGTGAAGAAAGGCTGAGAGAGTTGGGGCTGTTCAGCCTGTAGAAGAGAAGGCTCTGGGGAAACCATATAGCAGCCTTTCAGTACTTAAAGGGGGCCTATAAGAAAGATGGGAACAGTCTTATCAGCAGGGCCTGTTGCAACAGGACAAGGGGTGATGGTTTTAAGCTAAAGAGGGGAGATTCAGACTACATATAAAGAAAGAAATGTTTTACAATGAGGGTGGTGAAACATTGGCCCAGGTTGCCCAGAAAGGTGGGTATATGCCCCATCTCTGGAAACATTCCGGGTCATGTCAGACACAGCTCTGAGCAACCTGCTCTAGCTGAAGATGTCCCTGCTCACTGCAGGGATTTGGACTAGATGACCTTTCAAGGTCCCTTCCAACCCAAAACATTCTATGATTCTATGATTAAGGCTTAGATAACTCACATGGCACCTCATACTGTAGAAGAGATTACATAGTGAAAATATTTAACTTCAGAAAGGCCCTGTGAGACATGCGAGATCAGTTCCACAAAAGGAGTTTAAAACTGAAGTACAAAAAAAAAAAAAAAAAGAAAAAAGAAAAAAGACATTTCTTTTCACCATAGCAAAGCCTGCCACTAATCATTAAACTGAATTTACTCTCCAAAGACCCAGGCTAGTATCCAACATACCCTTTTCTTCTGAGGCAGAAACAGTCATATTCTTTTGGTGTACCTTATCTCTTTTTTGATAGTGAGAATGATAGCACCGCAAGAATACAAAAATATATTTACAGACTGTACCCAAGCTGCACTTTTTCCTTACAATATTAGCTTCCAGATTAGTATTCTGGAAAATCTGTAGAATACTTAATTGAAAAATAGCATGGCCAAAATTTATGTCAGTCATTAATTAGCACAGAGCAAGGTCTATCAACTTGTAACTGCTACCTAAAGAAACATCAGAAGGGACAACTGAAAGGCATCCATTATCTCTCACACACATTTTTTCCTTTTTAATGCTAAAGTTTTCTATTTTCTAATAAAAAGCACCACAAAATATAAGAAAAGATGGAAAGAACTGAAGGCAAGTGTAATCTGTGTGAACAATGACTTAATTTTAGTTATTAAAAGAGAGATTTTGTAAGCAAGTATAAGCATGAAGCTCATACAAAAGAAAGCACTTCTAGTGTCTACCTTTCATGAATTCGGTTAAATACATATGAGAGAAAGCACGTGAAATGCAGAGAAAACACAGTCTGTTATCTTCATCCCTCACCACCAAAAAAGGCCTATGAGACTAACTTCTAGGTCACCAAAACAATCTGATACAGATAAATGAATATATGAAGAATCTAGTCTGCAGCTGCTGACTGGCTTCATCAAGTTGAGATCTTAACTCCTTTTATGGTGCGACTACCATCATTAAAGTCATCCCTCCACTGTTACCATAGACAGGAGAACATGGAACAAGCACATCTAGCCTTCCTTTAACCAACAGGTGAGTAGGCTTATTTCATCCAGCTAAGTGCTATGCTAATAAACATGGTATTCTTAGGAAAAAAAAAAAATTACCCAAGAACATTGTATTCACATATTTTAAAGACACAAAACTTGTTCCATAGTAATTTATGATTCCGGAAAGTGGCAAAAACTAACTTTGCCTACCTATTTTATAGAATGAATAGGAAATCTTCAAGAAAAAAAAATACACCTCATTTTGCTGTAACCACATGTATACAGTCAACAACAGTTTTTAACTTAGGGATAAAGTTAGATCTGTGATTTGATTCAAAAATAATGCTGCACAAAGCAAATAAATCTACCCAGAACCTGTAATGTTTGAGCAGAGTTTTGACACAAAGTTGTTCTTCCCTTCCAACCAGTCATACTGGTCTTAGTCAGGGATTATTTATATTTTCCCCTTGAATAATATCAACTTCCTATTTCTTTTGTTTCCAGTAGAACTAACGCAAGCAAAATCAGAAATTACCCCACACTAAAAGAAAGCTACAATCTTGTGCCTCAGTAGGCTAGAGATTTGGGCAGATAGAAGTGCCTGTATACTGACAATAGTCATACCTAGCTGAGGGAGAATATTCAAGGATATACATCAAGAACACAACAGTTAACGGGCAATGTGTTATACATAACTTCAGTGTTAGTGGCAGTGTCTAGTTCAAATATTAAGAGAAAGAATAGGATTTATTGACTACAGGTTAAAGTTCTCTCATAATACCTTTGTACTCGTGCTACTCTGAAGAGCATATTGGAAAGCCCTTACAGGCTACAAAGGAACAGAGGGAAGAACTGGATTACATTTATATTAGCTAATAAGACACATACAGCTTTTTCACTATAGAAGAGTGTCATACTATTGACTTCTGAGCAGTGTCAGATGTGATAAGAGGCATATTATGTTAATTATATTTATATGTACACAACAGAATCACAGAATTGTGCTGATTGGAAAAGACCTTTAAGATCATCATGTCTGACCTTTAAACCAGCACTGCCAGGTTGCCATTGAACCATGTCCCTCAGCACCACATCTCCATGGCTTTGAAACCACTGCAGGGGTGGGGACTCCACCAGTGCCCTGGGCAGTCTGGGACGGGCCTGGAGAACCCTTCTGGGGAAGATTTTTCTTAATATCCAACCTAAACCTCCCCTGGTGCAACTTGAGGCCATTTCCGCTTGTCCTAAAAAAAAAAAAAAATCACATTGAAGTGTTTCTCAATCACTCTTAAGAGAGGAAAAATAAAGCAGTGCTCTTTTAGTATAAGCTTCCTAACTGATTCCATCACATTCACTTAATTTAAGCTAGTGTAAGCAGGCTCAAGTAAAAAGTGGTGTCTGTTTCAGCTCTTCCATTAATATAACTGCCAATGAAGAGCTAATTGGTTAAAATCAAACACTTGTACAGGCATCTTATTGCCTGGCTGGGTTTGGAAAACCTTTATTTCAGGTGAAAAAGATTCAGACTAATTTTGCTCAGCTCCTAGATGGAACATGCAAGGCTTGCAGCTAGGGAAGGAAAAAGTCATGTACAAGTATTTTATATGTTCTTTTTAAACCTATTTCTAGTAGAGATGCTAAGTGCAAAAGAAATCAAGAAACAATCTTCTGATGACCCTGAATCTGACTCTAAATTTGAGAATGAATCAACAGAGGAAGAAATCCAGAATTACACATCCAGTACAGAAACAGGGGGCATATATAAACATTTAATTGAAGTTCAGAATTGGCAACTGGCAGAATGTCTCACTCATTATTTGAATCATCTGCTGGAAACAATAGAAGAATTTCAACTACAGTTGAACTCTTCACCTACAATTGAAGAACAGGGCTAGTTGAGGGAACATAGCCAGTTCCCTGAGCTGTAAATTAACTTCAGTTTAGTTAGAAAGAGGAGTTACCAGCAGAACACTACTAGAGGCAAATCCTGCAATATATACTGGATTTGCCAGATGGCAGAGGGAAGCAGCAAAACACATAGCTTTACTTTTTCCTACTACTTTGTATAGTCACAGTGGGTTTTATCCATTGCTTCTTCAGCTGCACCCCTCTTGTACATAAAATACTCATGAAGGCATATATGTCTAAGGTCTAAAGGGGCCACCCTGACCCTAAACTGTGACAATGTACAAGCTAGTTCATGGCTTTCCAGGGATTCTTTCCTTCATTCATGATTAAATCTTTTTCAGTGAACAAATGTTTGTCACTTAGACTTCCCATTTCATAGAGAAGTGGCTTTGCTTGATTAGCAAAGTTAGCTCCTAAAGCAAAAGGTTTAGAGAACAGCGGATTTTCTCTAGTCTAGCTCACACATAAAAACTCTGCTACCAAATCCAGTGGCAAAATACCAGTGCTTAACTCAGAAGGGCAGGGTGAGGGCACACATAACATTTCAGAAAAAAGTACCTGACAGTGAGTTCCTTATTCCTTTCAAGAGAGATTACACTACTGGAGAGCACTGCAATCATAAAGTGTGCACAAGTGTTTCAACAAACAAAATGCATGACTTGCTTCCTCTCTCTGATGTACAGGGGGTTGTATACTGCAAGCAAACATTGATGTAATCTATATTATCCACAGACATTCTTGAGAAGGATTACTGGACAAGATGACAGAACTGGAAGAGTACTGCAAACTCACTGTGAGTCAAGGAGTATTTTCTTTTCAAAAGCTCAGTTGGCTGTTGCTCATTGCCCCTATTCTTTTGGTGTTTTTCCTGCAATCGCTAATGCAAGTTTTCCTGATTACTGATAGCCTAGATATTGAACACTGAGTAACATGAAAGAACACAGGGTTCTCAAGTGTCGCTAGCAGGTGACAGATTGAAAATTAAGAAAATATATGTCATAACATGCTCAGCTGTGAAACTGCACACAAGTTGGCCATTTTCTGTAGCCTATTCCCTCACGAGCACACAGCATTCACAATTATAAAAATAGAGTAAATAAGGAGAAAGTGCATCACTGTTACCTATTGTTCTCTACCAATCTGAGGTGAGAACACACATCAAAACTATATAATTCCTTAAGGCCTAGAGGCGTACACCATAGTTTTCTAGATAAAACCTTTTCACTGAGGCACACAAAAGCTTTTCAAAACCCTTTGTGAGGTTTTGTGCATTTTTATCTCAGACATTCACAAGCCTCTTCTGGTATGTCAAAAAACAGGAATCATCTCTCACTGACTGATAAAAACAGTGTCATTTTAGTTCCTGTTAGAGTCAACTCTATTTTCAACATGGTCCAGGCAGAAGATGATGAAGTAATGACAAAACTACCCAGACAAAGACCGTGGTTCATAGTGTCCTGCATGTGAAAAATGGATTTTCCTTTTCTTCAGTGAAGAGAGTTTAGTCTGTGATGTGTACTTTTTATTCAAATGAACACAACCACAAACATTGCATTTGCTGATCCAATTTTCTCCTACATGCTAAATATTCATGCTAGTAAGTACAAATATGCCTGTCAAGTCTCAGCAGTAAAACCATGACAGTATTGCTCGTCAGAGTTATGGTTTCAATTACACTAACACCCTTACAAGAAACAATATAAAGGTGTGTTAAAAAAAATAAACAAGAAACCACCAAACTATTGACTACAGATACCCTCTATTTTTCTTGTCCATTAGCTTTAACAATAATGGCCAACACTGCGTGTGAGCAGCAGACAGAAAATGCTATCAGTACTTTAGCTATTCTGTCCTGCAGTGGTGTGGCAGAGGGCATCATGCCATAGCATCAGGCAGTGCTAGGATCTCACCATTTTAAATGCAGAACACTGTAGCCCTTTTTGCTGTATTATTTTCCAGTAGTTTCTGGAAGATCATGAACCATAACCTTCCTGAAATAAAGGAACATTAGTACTTGTAAAGAACACATTGTTTCAGTATGTAATCTATTGTTTGCTAAAATATACCCATGCAAAGTGTGGTCATTTTTTTGCTGCTGTTTTTTCTAAGTCCAACTCGGGAAGGAGGGGGAAGAAACAGTTCAAACTTACCTTGATTGAGCCCAGCCTTTATTGCCCAAGAGTTACTCTATGATTAGTCAATGAACATTCTCATTTTTATGTGCTTACAGTCAACAAAACCTTTCTAGGCTAAACTTCTTTACATCTATAG
Organism: Ceryle rudis; assembly: GCA_033439905.1. Classification (NCBI taxonomy): domain Eukaryota; kingdom Metazoa; phylum Chordata; class Aves; order Coraciiformes; family Cerylidae; genus Ceryle; species Ceryle rudis. Next base: position 9,479 of record JAAGNO010011062.1, on the reverse strand, counting down.
ATAAGAAATCTTGATGGGAGCCGCGGGGGGGGATTAGCAGTGATTACAGCAGCTCTTCTCTGGAACAACCTGCAAAATTTCCTCTCAGTTGTGACTAAGGAAATGGCCTTATAAGCTCAGTTAACTCTTGTCAATCGATTTTTAACTGAAAATACAGTACCATCTCACTCTTCTGCAAGCTGCCTAATAACTAGAGGTGTAAATACCTATAGGAATATATATTGTTAATGCATAACCTTAAGGACTTTGATTGCATGACTTTCAGTTGCCATGACACAGTCCAGAGATTAAATGATTAATTGCTACTCATGACAACAGCACAATTATTTTAAATAGGTGGGTGAAATGACCTGGAAATACTGTTCATTGCTGGCATTAGACAATATTAAATTAATATAAAAAGAAGCAGCAATGGCTAACCATTTACACTCTCATTCATGTATATGGACTGTTCCAACAAGAGGAGTACAGACACTGTACATTTTTTAGCTAACTGACAGAGCAAGCTAAAACTACAAGGTTCACATATAAACTATGGAAATTACCTCTGTTTGAAGTAAAATGCATACGAACTTCTCTGTTCTTCCTCTCCCCTCTCTGCCTGTCTTCAGTGAAAAACAACTCTTAGGTTCATGTACTTAGTTCACATTTACTGTCACTGCTTTATATACTGGACTCTAACACTATCAACTACTAAACACACAAGAAGTAAAAAAGGCTTCATTCGAGTTTAGAACTGAAAATAACATGAAGACAGGGGCATGCCAGTATTCTATCTTTTAAATAATGACCTACTACTCTGCTCCCCACCCTTGAATTTGCAAGTAAGGTGTTTCCCAGAAGCCTACAGTTTGGTACTCCTGCACAGCTAACTATTGACCTAAATCAAGGGCCAAAATCATAAAAAAAATGGCATATTCTTCTAAGTACAAAATAAATGTTAGAACTTACTGTGTTTTGTTTTAATATGCTTACTAAGTAAAAAGGCATATGCTATTCTTTGATTAATGAGTCAGAAAATACTGATAACTAGCACTACCATAAACTGCTTTGCTCACATGAAGATACGCTCAGCATGCTCACCTTGCTAGTACTGCAAAACAACCTTCAGTGACATTTCAGTCTTCCAACAGTAAGTGCACCTGAAAAAATCAGTTTTACCTTTGGCCCCTTGTGTAGGGGCAGGACACAAGAGCACATACTAGATGCCAGAAGCAAGATGAAATTGCTGCTTGTCTCATTAGCACTACTTGTACAGAACTGTTGCGCAATCCAGGTTCCCATATTCAGGCACTTCTCATTATTTTTCAAGTGGGATGATCTAGAACCTTACTGTTTCTAGATGTCAGTTGCTTACCTACTGTACAGAAAATTTATCTTAGGCTATTGCTACCTTTTTCCCTAAAGTTAGTACATAGCAGTGTGGAACAGTGTCCACAGACAGAGAAATACTATGGAGACATGCTACAAACATTGAAGGAATGAAATAATAGCCAGTAAAAAATGTTAAGGATTTTCTCTGACATGAAGTAAGCGTAGCTAATGTCTTCTAGCTTTGCATGAGGGGAAGCAAAAATGTTAACCATGTAGTATAGGAGAGTTTTAAAGGGCAAAAAATAGGAAGCAAATGGATCACCTGAAATAAGGAAAGAGTAGTACAATAATCCCCCACAATTGCTTTTCTCCCCACCACAAAGCAATTTCCTATTTGACCATTGCTGTGTAGCAGCATGTATGTCAGAGAAAGCAGAGGCACTCAAACTACTATGAAATACTTGGGTTTCTTTGCAGAATAGTAGGAAAAAAAAAACAAACCCGCACACTTTAGGAACTTCAGATGGAACTGAATAGTCCACAACAACAGTTCTAGAGTAACAGTCACCTTTCCCATGCGCATTCCTCCTATGGCTTTGCTTATATTGCATTTCATGAGTGTGAAGGTAAGAAATGCTCTGCATAAATCCTGCAGGTATTGAAGGAAAATTTACTGAACTCACTATGCCCAGGACACACTTATTCAGCAACTGATTAACTTTCCTGCCCAAAGTATTCTTAGACTATAGCTCTAAACACATTCAGAGGTGTTTCTGGGCTGGCACAGAGACATAAAAGAAACATTAGACAGAAGCTTTGGACAGAAGCTTTGGACACAATCCATACGTTACAGAGTGATGGCTATAACAGCACACTCTATTTATAACCAAAACAAACTGCACTGAACAGTTCTACCATGGAAGAGAAACACCTAATGTTCAAAATACTATTCAGGAAGCTGCCAACAAGGCAGCAAACAAAGCTAAGAAGCTTTTAGGATAATTTTTTTGTTCAGATAAAAACCTCTCTCAGTAACACTTCTGTAAAATTCAGGAAGACCTTTGTCTGTTAAGAAATAATCTCTTCAATAAGTTAGTTTTCATGGGTTCTCCGTTGTGAGAAATGTACATAATTTGATTCTTTTTGTTTCTTTATTCCTATGGCCCTAAACTCCTCTATCATCTATCTAAAAGAGTCTTGTTTGCTGTTTTGTTTACACTTCCCATGCTGCATAAAGCAATTCTTTTCTAGAAACAATGAGGCATGAGCTAATGAATTTATTATCCCCAGTAGCACTGTGTTTTCATCCTTCAAGAAAAATCAGGTTATTATCTTCCCCAGGACCCAGTCCAGTTTCCAGTGTTGAACACCACCGTCAGAAACAGTGCCAGTTTTAAGAGTGATTTAAAGGAATTTTTTAAAAACCCCTTTACCAGCATCATCTCACTTATTTGCCGGTCTCTTCAGCAATCTGCATAAGGTAAGTAATCCCCATTTTCGCTGTTTTATACAAAAAGTGATTTAGGAAACTCATTATACCGTATCAGCAGAGTTCAGCTTTTGTGTAAAACATCAGGAAATAAATAGTATCATGGTGCCTAGAAGTCAGTTATGACTATCTGCTTAAGTATTCTTCAAAGCCATACTCACTGTTCCTCCATACAGTCCAGCTATTTTGCCTTGGATATAAGCAGAAGTACTTCTCCTCTCCAGTAAGGTTTCTACAGAGGTCCAGAAAGAGCAGAGCAATGAGCCTGCACCTGTGCTTAGCATCAGGGAATGTTCAGTTACAAAATAGGAACTGGTATGCATGCTACAAAAAAAAACTGTCTTGATTCTTTACTTACTGGTTGCTGCCTTTTCGTGTTCTTTCTGAGTATGTCCACGTAGCGGCAGACCTAGAGGTATTGCATATAGTGCTTTTGAACCTTCTGCTACAAACTGGCGATGAAGTAGAACTTGAAAAAGAAAATTGATATCCAACAGTTTCCACAAAGATTTACTTAATCTGTAATCAGTCATCAAAACAACCAAAGACAATGCTAGTGTGGATGCAGTATTAGTAGCTTCTAAAGGTACAGGGTGACCTGTTAAGAGTTAGAGCTAGACTGAGCTACATAATTCAGTTGAAATGAAAGAAAACCAAAGCCAAAGTCTGTAACTAGGCAGTTTCCAATTTCAAAAAGCAAAACGTGCATAAGACAATGATCATCACGTTTAATAGATAGAGTGTACATATATAATACAAACATATTTGTATTAGGTTTATTTATTTTGAAACCTCTGGACTTCCTTGTTCACTTCCCCACCCCATTGCCACAGGAAAGCAAGATGTGCCAAAGACACCATACAAAAAAAGAACACTGAACTTTTGGTTTCTGAAGATATATAATGGGAAGGTTATCATATTGTTTTCCAAAGGTTTGCCAGTAATTTTGAAACTATAAATTTTAACATTATAAGCCAAAAATGATTCTATGATAATGTACGTAAATATCACGATACCAGCACAGTCAGCAAAAAAGTCCAAAGAGACAAGAAGAGAGAAACCTAATTTCTTATCAGCATAGTTCAAAGGAAATATTGCTTAATAAAAAAAAAAAAACCCTAACAGTTCTTTTGGGAAATACCCATTTCTACTTGACACAAATAAAAAAATTCCCTATGTGAATACACATGGAAAAAAGTGCAATGCAGCTCTTCACATCAGAGTATTATATTTTAGAATAAGGTGTGCATTTAAGAGCAAATTATTATAGAGTATATTTAGGAATAATTTTGCTTAAGTAGCAGTCAATGAGATTATCAATAATTTTCTTTAATGATACTTCACTGCATAACCAAAAGTTACTGGAAAATCAGAGCCAGCCCTAAGTATTTGGAGGCGCAGGCCTGCAAAATACTTTCACAGGCCTCATGCCGGTAGGAATTTCTCACATAACTAATCCACATAACTTTGGAGAGAACCAGCAAGCTGATTCTCCATGGTTTTAGATTACTTATTAGCTGTAAACCTGAGTAATCACCTACATGCCTTCAATATGTTAACAAGTCATCTTATAGATGTAAAATACAGTAGTTGATGCCAAGAAGAGACCCATCAGCATCTCTATACAAATCTGAAGATAGGAGAGGGAATAAGAGAAATGAAAATCCAAGAAAAAACCCACAGAATCACAGAATCCCTTAGGTTGGAAAAGATCTTTTAAGATCATCAAGTCACACGTTAACTCAGCACTCCCAAGTCACCACTAAACCATGTCCCTAAGTGCCACATCTACACAACCTTTTTCTCACTTAAATCACTCAGCTCGGCACACTGTCTCCCTACCATTAGTGTAAGAAGATCAATTTAGAAACAAAGGTTCATCTAGGGGATCAACACGGCAATGATTCTGTAAGGAGGCAGAGCAATCCCCTGTAACAAGAGCCCAGAAGCCGCCCCAAGCCAGACATAAAAAGCAGAGCCAATCAGTGAAGCTGGTAGCACCTCTGTGAAAATGGGTTTCAGAAAGGGGTAGGGAAAAATAAAATAAAAAAAAGTCTGCTCAGCAGTTGGTGTGGGAAACAACCTTGCAGATAGGAAGGCCAATGAAGAAAGAGGGAGGTGGGTGCTTCCTGAAGGAAGCTGAAGCGAGTGGAGGGAAGAACACAGGGAGTAAGTTTTCTGACAGAAACTGCTGCCTGGGGAGGGCCCACGCTCGAGCAGGTTTATCCTGAAGGGCTGTAGGCTGTAGAGAAGACCCACATTGGAATAGTTGGTGAAGAAAAGCACATTACTTTCTGATTGCACTTATGCTACATGCACGTACTTCCTTCTATTTAAAGCTTGCTTCACTATCTAGATGACACACAAAAGCCAAACAACGATCATACACAAAGGTTAAATTACAGTCATTGTGCTGCAAATACAAAATTCCTCTTGTTGAGTGAACATAATGGAGAACACCAAAACTAGCTATGTGCTAGTAATGCCTACAAAACAGTGAGCCAACATAGGAGAAACCACATCACAATGCACACGATGCATTTACAAATGAATCAGCAGGAAATAAGGCTCTCTTCTGAAAACTGAGAGGATATAAAGTACAAAAGCAACAGAACAATAAAGACAGTTCTCTGACAGTTTAAAAGTGGGATTACAGTTTAGAGGCAGAGTCCTTCAAAAAAATCCCTCCAGGCCGGTCTGTAACAGATTGCATAGACTCTAATTTAAAATCAAACAAACAAACCAAGACACCAAAAAAACATCAAACTATCAAACCATTTGTGACCAAGAGGCTAAACACAAGATTCGTAGCCCACCCAAGCAACGAAATATAACACACTATTTTTTTTATTTTTTTTTTTGTAGACTGTACAAGCCTAGTCTCAGCTGTCTGTTTGGTTGGGTTAATAAAAGTTACTACTTCCACATACTTCTTTCAAGTCATACTAAAGAAGATGACAGTATATCAATATATATAAATCCTTTCCTTACACATTTTAGTAACCACCGCTTGAGGCCGATTCCTCCAAGCAAGTTGTCTTTGTCCCTCTTTATTAATGCTGCTTCCCCAAGGAAAACCCTATTCCTTCTACAACCTAACTGTGTACAGGTGAACCCACTGAGACTCTAAGCCTTGCCATCACAATCTAAATTTGTACCAGGTGCTTCACCAGATGTGGCACCATCAACAGTCACATAGCATTTTTTTCCCCATGGAGAAGCAAGCAGAATACATGTTTCTTCTCTGCTCTTCAATGCATTTATCTGAGCCACAAACTAAAAATCGTGCAAGTAGGTTAACAGGTCACCTTGTGATGATTCTTTTTATTCCTTAACAGGAAAGTTAAAAAAGTGGGAACTTCTGACTTGATGTGGCCTATTAAAATGGAAGCAGGTACAAAAATTTACTAGAGACATGTGGCACTTACTCTTTGGTATCAACAGGGAATTCTGGAAATGAATAAACACCAGTCTCTCTTATGATAGCACAGAGATCTTTAAAACATGGCCATCACTGTCAAACACCTGAATTTCTCTCTATGCCGTTCCTCCGATGTTTCAAATAGAAACAACTTTAGAAGGTTGTGGCCTGTTGTATATTTCTGCAAAAAGCATACCACAGGACTCTTACATTACATAACTTCTCACAAATAGCGTTCTGCAAGATTATTATCATCAAATCATCCTCTTTTTACACTGTAATCTACCATCATATCTCCAGACTATTGATCTCTTTATGTTAGTGATCACATGGCTGCTGGTTACCCCGCAGATAGTGCTTACACTATAGTATCCTTACTGTAGGGCAGTTGTTTTACACTCAACGTTTTCACAGACTCATTTTTGGATTCATTGAGACACCATCACTAAACAAACTCACAGGCAATGATTTAAGCCCACAGTTTAAAGTCAAGTATTTTGGAAGCTACAGCTACATATAATAATATTAACAGTTTCTAATTCCTATTTAGCATGAAGTTCTCAAGTCTTGGACTTTACCAACAAAATATTGTGTAGGCTAACATTTCTTTCAAGAAAAAAAAGCAGCTATGCAGAAACCACCCTGCTAATTGTGTTTTATTTAATTACATGTCCATGTGTCTTTAAGGATTAAGTAATTTCATCATGAATATGCAACAGAAAACACCCAACTTTCTGCGTGGTTAGATGTTAGCACCCATATTCTGCTACGTAACTGAAATATTAACCATCTAAACCATCACTAAGGACACAAATTCATTTTCATTCAGTTTTTTTAGATGTAATACATACTATTCATATCAGAAAAGATAGATCCCACGCTTCACGGAAATTGTGAAGTTTGCAATTATAACCACAGCTCATGTGCTGCGGTTATGCAGCAGATGTGCTTAGCAGAGAGTACAGCAAAGGTTTACTTTGCAGGTAATCATGTGGCTTACCACTCACTCTTAAGCGAATGCACAAAGAATAACACCAAAGCACAGGAAATACTGGCATGCCAAATAAAAACGTCATTCAGAGGGGGCTGGTCAGTTCATATAGTGTGATCAACTTGGTGATCAACTCATCAACTATTATATTTTGGAGGTTTTTCATATTTTCGGCCAAATGTTTAGCTGGACATTTACATTTCATACTTTCCAAAGGAGACAGTTTTAAATATTCACCCTGGAAGTAAACAAAGAAGACACTTAAGTGACACTTAAGTCTTCTTTGTCAGTAGTGCATGAACACTTCAGACTACTTGGGTTTGCTGCCCTTTTTTTAACTTAAAAGCCTACATACAAGGAGCTATGTACCAGAGAGTAGATGATGTGTGGTCTTATGGCTGTGCTGCCAACCACAGAAATATTCAAAAGTTTGAATTTTCTTGCACTGAACAAATTCAAGAAGTTAACAGTAAGCAACAACCTTCTTCCAAACAAGCTTCATATCAATGAACCTGTGAACTAAATTTACAGAATGTTGACAAAGTAATCCAAAGTAATTTATTTCCTACTCAGTACTGGGCTTTCTTTGAAAAAGCATTTACTGTAAGATAAAAGTTATCAACAAGGATAGCTCTTCTAAAAATAATTTTCCATCTGGCTTAGATTCATCAATGTGTGTGACAGCCTTTTCAAGCAGTGTACTACTCCTACGACCTATTCTTTATCTGTCCACGCATGTGATTTCAGCTATTGGCCAGCATTAAATGAAATACAGCAGCAATTTGCTGTCATTTCACACGCTGTTTTGGGGTGCGGTTTGGGCTTTTTAACTTTTGGCACAGTTCAGAGACAGAATACACTTGGCTTGAAAAGTATAGCTAAGAACACTGAAAACACATTTTTCAAGTCTCAGGCTGAACTTAGAAATTATTGACTCTTAACAAAGAATTACAGATGGTAAAAATGTGATTAAAGAGCTACCATTTCTTTCCAACTTCCTGAGAAAACACCTTTGGGAAAAACACCACAGAATTTCTGAATCACATCACCACGATTTTTGAAAAATCACTCAAAAATGCACGTAACTGGAAATAACCGTAACCCATTTAAGAACTCATGTGGAGTCACCAAGTTTTCAGCATTTCCTGTGGGATTAAGAATTTGAGGATTTCTTCCACTACACCGTTACAAGGCACAACACATACAAACCAGCTAGAACCTTAAAGTAGAAACGACTGTTTGCAATGCTACAGTGGGAAAGGGCTGCTTAGAAGTGCAGGAGATGCACCTAAAGGATTGCTATTGTCCTATTCCACGAGTTCCCTGGAAAGCGCCTCGGATGCTCTGAACCTTTCCAGGTGAATGAGCTCTCTAGTGCAAGCTGAAAACATCTTAGAAACAAATATCAAAGTACATGTATAAATGGAATTAATGTCTTCTTCGCACTGAGAAAGCAGCTAGCCCATCTGGCTTCTTGTTTACATTCCCCAGATCTTCTTTCCTCATGTTTCTCACAAGCCCATTCACTTTGGTACTTAGCACAGGCAAACTGACAGCTGTGCATATGGGAAATACTGTATATATCATATGGGAAATACTATATATATATCACACTATTGCTTTTCATAATGCCCATTAGAATTTCTGGACCACAGATATATGACAATTATTTAAAGATTTGGAAAATGTAATAATTAAACAAATAATCTCCATTTTTAAGTTGGGGAAGTAACTGCTGCTGTTTTCTAGAATCCATGCAGAACCATACTTAGAATCATAGAATCAGAATGGTTTGGGTTGGAAAGGAACCTCAGTCATCTAGTCCAACTCACCTGCACTCACATCAACTGTCCTCGGTCCAGCTGCAGGTTCTGTGTTTGGTTCCTTAATACATGTGGGGAAAGAAAAAAAAATGCATAATTAAATTAAAAGAAATACATCTTTGTATATTAGAAAACCCGTCTTAAAAACTCTGACTGATCATTGAAACTGATGAAATTTGCCCTTTTTTACAAACCTGGTACCAATTACCAAGTTTGGTTCAAATCACAACATGGTTCAGGATGACTGCAAAACCTAAGAAACATTATTTTGTTCACCATAGCCCAAAGAATATTTTAGTTACTTGCAGTTATCCCTCTTTTTCTACTAAGTGATGCTTACTTAGCCAGGATGTGCCTGTAGGTTGTCCTGACACTCTCCACCAATATTCTCTCACTCATGCCTTCAAGTGGAAACTTTGTGGCAAAGTATTTATAAACCTT